>JAMWYP010000779.1:0-44773 GCA_025563575.1 Acacia pycnantha | reverse complement strand
CCCGTTGAGAAAATGAATGAACATAGAATCCGATGTAAAGATCTAGGGTCAACCCAGTTAACTAGAAGGGAAAACAATCTTATAACTATGCTTTGAAGGCAAAAATAAAAGAAAATGATACCTAACTAAAATGACGATACCTGATTCCTTGACGACAAGATCCCAGAGGGTGAGTCCTGCCATTTTCGGCGTTCTGAGTTATTAGTTCTAACCCTCCTGCCATTTTTGGTGTTTTGAGTTCTCGACGTTCTGAGTCATTCCTTGAGTTCTGAGTGTTTGATTGAGTTCTAAGTTCTCAGTGTTCTGCTGAGTCCTTGGCGTTATAGGGAGATGATTGTTGAGTGAGCGATAGGTTTGTGCGTTTTTCCTTTGGGGCAATTTAGTTATGTCACATTAATAACTAATCACAAAAAGTCCTTGAGAACTTTTTTGTTAGGGAAATTTGGAATGTGACCGGACAAGTTTGTAACAAAAAAGCCCAACAAACTATAACTGAATTAACTAAAAACCAAAATAAAATAATTCGGCTTGGTTAATTAGTACTGCTCAGTCTAGTTTTGGTATTATATTCAGTAATTTGATTTTCTCGGAAAACCAAATGCTCATCCTAGCAGACATAAATCCATTTAATTTCACACCTACTACTATTGTATTTTTCATTTTATGTATATGATGATTTCTTGATTCTAAATTATTAAGAAAGAATCTGAACATTGTTTTCGCCATCTATTCCAACTCCATGCATAATCATGCAAAAGGCAACAATTTTTGGGGAGAGACTCCACGAACAATCTAATAGATTTGCCCTTAGAAATCCTTAATTAGGCCACTTGCCTTGATTAGAAATATGGTAACATGAGGGTTCAACTTCTCTCCATTGCTGCTCCCATCCGCCGATCTCCAAGTCTCCTCTACCATTAAACAATGGGATTTTGATACATTTGCCTTTGAATTAATTTGATGAGAATGTGGTATGGAACAAATATAACTTTGACTTTCTTAAAATACTATCTTTCATCTTGTAACAAATATAGCTTGGTTGTTAAACTAATGAATGTGTATTATTCATTACTCAATTCAATGTACAATCACCGCCTTTATATAGGCACATAGGCATACACACACATGTATAGGTCCAATAGGATAGGCCCAATACTACTACACTAATTACATCACTATGACATACACATACTAACACTCCCCTCAAGTTGGGGCTATATGTATCAATAGTACCTAACTTGCTAAGCAATTACTTATGAGCTTCTATTCCAATAATACTTGGTCACGTTGCTTTTGCATTTGTTCCTCTGCTCGCCTCCACATGTGAATCCATAAAACCATCTTCTACCAACAAGAGTCCGCCCGGAAAATTGTAGCATCTTAATTCCATAGATCGGTAGAACCATCGGAATCATCCGATGCATCAACATCAATATCCTCTGACCGATATCGCCATCGGGATGGAAGCTTCTTCCTTGAATACATCCTGCCAAGTGCTGTTTAGGGAGAGGAGAAATGAGTCCCAAGATGCGATTTATTGACACTAGTATTTCCATCTTACATTCACAAAACTTGCAAAACCAGCCCGATCTTCTCACCTTGTTTCTCTAGTGATCTCTCCGGGCATGAGTGTCTTGGGAATAACTCCTATCACATGCCACCACCATTGTAAACGCTTTCTTTTACTTGTGTTAATTTCTCATTTGTGACTCCATTCTTGGCAGGATCTTGTTTGCTCTTTTCTACGGGAGGACATACCTCTTTAACATTTTCCGGGACTTCATTCGGTTCACGCATCTCCGGACTTCATCCGGTTCACGGTTCGGGGACTTCATCCCAGTATCTCATAGTATCTCGGGGACTTCATCTGGTATCTCCGGGGACTTCATCCGGATTTACAACCGATCTGGAAAACACTAACCCATGATCGAAATAAGAACCACGAAACCCGTGAATTCTTGAAACCTCCAAGTTTACCATTGGAGCACCACTCGACCAAGACCTCGATGGAATAACATCACCGAGATACAAACTCCAAACCCTTGATGGAATAACATCACCGAGATACACCGCCGCAACCAAACTGAATTTATGAAAAGGGATTACCAAGTTGCAGAGACCAAACTTGCCCTGATTAACCAAGAATGAAAACCAAACTAATAAAACTTGCCCTGATTTACAAACCAGATTGCGTATTCATACACCACAATCATGACTTAGCGGATACGCCTCAAACCACCGTGACTTAACCAAGAGCGGATATTCCGAATGCAGGAAATAGGATCGAGAGGCAAAATCATGTATGAAATTCGCAAAGAAACCGCACCACGAGAAGATGCATCAACAAAGATTTAATAATCGATTGCTTTGGAAATAAAGTTTTCACTAGCCATATACTCGCTCCTATAAGGCAAGAAGCAAGTGCTCTTGTTATGTAATTCAAAATCTTTCGGCTCTTCTCGGATCTTTTAACTCCATGATTGAACAAAGAAACCATGTTAGAAGAACCAAAGCTAGCCAAATGAAGGCCTCGAACACTATTCTTTACCCCATAAACAAAATAAAGAACCTTCCTTTTGAATACGAGGTTCCTCTTAAACAAGAAAACCAAAATGTTGATGAACCACTCGTGATTATTCTACCACGATAACCACAAACACTAAAACGCACCATTTCCATAGATTGGACATTCCAGTGAGAACTATCGATTAATTCCAAATGAGAAGAACCACTAACCAAAGTGAAAACCACCGTGAAAACCAACCACAGTCTTGAACCCCACGATCGAAGATCGATCGAAGAACTCTTGAACTCGAAGAACAAGTCTTGAACCTTCGCCGATTCACAAACCGACTCGCGAGCCACCTTTGTCGAAGAATAGTGTCGAACCACCGTCTCAAAGAATTCATATATCGGCGATTCGAACCACCGAGAAACACCATCGGATTCGAACCACCTCAGGAGATCGGGACCCCAAGAACGAACCACCGCAAACCACCGGTCAATTCGAACCATCGCCGGAGATCAGACTCCAAGAACGAACCACCGCGAACCACCAATCAATCAACCACCGAATTTTGCTCAAGCTTGACGGTATGGTGATTCCTTCTCGATCTCTCGCTCCAAGATTCTTGTTCGCACTTTCCTCCTCCAATTTCTTGCTCTTCTTCCTCAATCGCAGCTTTGTCAAGTCGAAACCTATCTCCTTACCGCCTCAATTCTTGCTCTCTAATCACTCTTATGTTGATTTTTCGGCCGAACATGAAGCTCGATCGGATATGCACGGCGTTGTTGACGCTGTAATTGAATTCGCAATTTGTGCATTCCATTATCGTCACATCGCGCGAAATCGAATCCCTGTTTCTTGGGTTCTTGCAAGTATTTTCTTTGGGAATCGGGAATACTTTCTTGGGTCATTTCTTTATTTTCTTTGCTTTTGGGCCTCTAAAGTTGAGGTTGTTTAGGGTGGTAAAACAAGAAGGACCTTCATGGGTTTCTTGATTATCCGCCAAACCCAAACTTGAAAAAAATAAACATAGCTTATGATACCATGTTAAACTAAATGTCTATTATTCATTACTTAACTCAATGTACAATCACTGCCTTATATAGGCACATAGGCATACACACACATGTATAGACCCAATAGGATAGGCCCAATACTACTACACTAATTACATCACTATAGACATACACATACTAACATTGGTTTTACTAAAATAACATTTTCTTCAAATTAGTTATGTTAGTTATTCAGAAAAGACAAACTATGTTTATTACAAATAATCAATATAACTAATTTTCTAAATCTATCTAAATTAATCAATTTCTTCTTATGTGAAGGATGTTGCAGTACTATAATACTGGTTTCCATGTTGGTATCCTGTTTCACCTCAAGCACTCCCCCACACTCATCAAACTCATTCAATGACAAAAGCATCCAAACCCGTCATTTCACTCCTATCTCACTCTACCTTCGATGTTCTCCCCTCCTCTTCCTGCAGAAAGCACATTCCCTGCCAAAAGATGAGCCGAAATGTCATTATAGCTGAGAAATAGAGTCGGTTCTTTTAAGTTCGGGGTAAGAAAAATATTTGTCGGCTCTTAGCTTTATTAGGATGGCCTTTTAGGCCTTCGGATCTACAAGGCTAGTCCTTTTAGGCGAGTTTTCACTTTTGAAGCACAAACTTAAAGCTTGACCCTTATAAATTCAAAGTATATATGGGTGGACTGCAGGCTTAGTCAATTTTCCCGATTTTATTACTCATCCCCAAATAAAAGGTGTTTGTTTAATTCTTTTTTAGATAGAAATATTCCTTACACTAAAAATTAATTTTTTTTTGCTAAAAATATTAATTAGTTTAAGATACAAAGTGTTGAAAAAATATTTTAGATATTGAGAGCTATTAGAAAAATATTCTAGGATACTAATATTAAAGGAAAAATATTTATGAATGTAGGATTAAAAATTAATTAATTTGAGATATTGGGTGTTAAAAATATTTAGGGTATAATATACAATTTAATCTAAATAAATAAGAATATATATATATATAAATATATATATATATATATATATGTATGTATATATATATATATATATATATAAAGCTTATCACCCAAATTAGGGATGAGCAGGGCATGCGGACCCCCTTCCTTGGCTTTCTCACGCCAGCAACTACCACATCACCCTCCGTCCACTCTCACACCGGCGACCAACGCTTTCGTCCTTCGTCAACAAGGTACAAGAGTTTACCTCCTTATTTTCTGTCTTTCGGTCTCTTCCCTCCCGCAAATCATTGAGTAAGGGTTTCAATTTCTTCCCTATAGGTCTTTGTTCAAGTTGGTAATAGATTCCTTTAAGCGATGGGGCAGACATTCGGCCGTTGGGTGTCTGATGAATGTGCTATGTTCTGTATCAAATTCAAGCAGGAGAATCCATGATGAGAGGGTATTTATGTGGCAGTGGAAAGCAGGGTAGCAATACGAATACACATAGATCAGCATGGGTAAACTAATCGATATATCATCTCTGTTTTTTTTTTTTTTTTTAACTAAGACTATAGCAGTGGGCTAAGTTGTTTCAACAATATTTTTTCCGTCTTGAATGTGGAAATGGTATTGTTGGACATCAATATCTGAAGTCTGTCCTCATTTATCATTACACGTCAAAAGAAAATAATCCTCAAATAACACTCTAATTTCTGAATTGCTGAAAACCTTAAGCTTGATGATGAAGACAAACTTTTAAGAATTCTGACAGTTCGAGACAAAGGCGCCGACCCTGCTTCGGTGACGGGGGTGAGGTTGGACCTTCGGCTGTTGGAGTTCTACTCTGGGTTGAGAGAGTTAGCTGTGATTGTTGTGGCAGTGCTTGACCACTTTTTGTCTCTGAATCCCCAACATTTCCTTTTCTCAATTCACAGTTGCTTCTTAGATGTTTTTGTTATGGTTGGTCTTCAAAATCCCACCCGGCTCATCTTAAGCATATGCGCAATCGTCGTAAAGGGTCATTGGAGTAATCTGTTAACGCTGGAGAAGGCTTCTGCTCTCACTTCTTCCACCGTTCACCAGGTACTTCTGCAACTATATCTTCATGGCTTTGCTCCATCTCATTCCTTCTCATTCTTCAAATGGGTCGAGACAATTCCAAATTATAGGCATTCTCTGCAATGTTCATGGTCCATGCTTCATATCCTTGTAAAGGGTAAACATTTTAGAACTGCACAAGAGATGCTTGAGAAAATTTCCCACAGGGATTTTCTTTCGTCACCGTCAGTTTTGAGAACTTTAATTGAAATTCAACATGACCCCGAAGTGAATGCACATATATTGAGCTGGCTTGTAATACATTATGCAAAATCAAAGATGACTGATGATGCCATTCAGGTTTTGAGCAGATGAGGTTATATAATTTGAAGCCTCATTTACATGCCTGTACTGTGCTTCTGAATTCTTTGGTCAAGGATGGGGTTACTAACAAGGTGTGGAAGGTTTACAAACAAATGGTTAAAGTTGGTGTTTTTCCTAATATGCATATCTATAATGTATTAGTCCATGCTTGTTCCAAATCAGGAGATGTAGAGAGGGCAGAAAATATACTGAATGAGATGGAAGTGAAGGGTGTGTATCCTGATATTTTCACTTACAATACTTTGATATCATTATATTGCAAGAGAAGTATGCACTACGAGGCTTTATGTATCCAGGAAAGAATGGAAAGAGAAGGAATAAATCTTGACATTGTTAGTTACAATTCTCTTATTTATGGATTTTGTAGAGAGGGTAGGATGAGAGAAGCCATGAGGATATTCAGCAATATCAAAGGTGCAATTCCCAATACTGTTACGTACACTACATTGATTGACGGGTATTGTAAATCAAATGACCTGGAGCAAGCTCTGAAAATGCGTGAGGCGATGCAGGCTGAGGGATTGTACCCAGGAGTTGTTACTTGTAATACAATTTTGCGTAAGCTGTGTCAGGATGGCAAAATAAGAGAGGCAAATAAACTCTTGATTGAGATGAGCGAAAGAAAAATTCAGCCAGATAATGTCACTTGCAACACATTGATTAATGCTTATTGCAAGATAGGAGATATGAAATCTGCATTGAAATTTAAGAACAAGATGTTAGAGGGTGGATTGAAACCTGACCCATTTACGTATAAAGCATTGATTCATGGGTTCTGCAAGATAAAAGAGCTGGAAAGAGCCAAGGAGATGTTGTTTTCCATGCTTGATGCTGGGTTTGCCCCCAATTATTACACTTATTCTTGGATCGTCGATGGTTACTGCAATAAAGGCAATGAAGATGCACTTGTTACCCTCCTGATGAGTTTCTTAGAAGAGGTCTTTGTATTGATGTTTCAATATACAGGGCTTTAATAAGAAGGTTATGTAAGTTGGAAAGGATACCTTGTGCTTTGAAGTTATTTAATCT
Organism: Acacia pycnantha; assembly: GCA_025563575.1. Lineage (NCBI taxonomy): Eukaryota > Viridiplantae > Streptophyta > Magnoliopsida > Fabales > Fabaceae > Acacia > Acacia pycnantha. The sequence goes on along the minus strand of JAMWYP010000779.1, from coordinate 37,831 downwards.
TATGGAAGGGAGGGGTATATTAGGTGACAGCGTTGTCTACACAAGTCTTGCTTACGCTTATTGGAAATTAGGCAATGCAAAGCTTGCATCAAATATATTAGAAGACATGACCCGAAGGAGGTTGATGATAACAAGCAAAATCTATAAATGTTTTGGTAGTTCTCTTGGTAGTGAAAACCATACTTCATGTTCATTCTGGAACTATGTGGTGGAAAGGGGCCTTATGTCAAGAAATACAATGAACAAAATAAAGCAAATGGAATTATGATGATTAACCATAGTCCAGTATAATCCTCACAACTATATTCTTAAGATTTCCTAGTGGAAAATGAATTATTGGTCATGATTGCATTGATAGCCTTTCTTTCTCAATCTTTTCTTCGCAATGTACTGTATAAAAGTTACTAGCTGTGAATTGAGTTTGACTGTTTATTAACTGAGCTTGGACAAATATCTTTATATGCTTATGGATTAAATTTATCCCGAGATTTGGTTTTTGACCGAGCTTAATAGTGTCATTTGATCCATGTAGCCGACTCCACCTAGTGAGATAAGGCTTTGTTGTTGATGCTGCTGCTACTTATGGATTAAATTTACTATATCATGTTGAGGCATAACTACTTTTCTCTGTAATTTGGGAGTTTCTTAAAATTCTTATAGACTTCAGATAGATCATGAATATACAAGTCATAGTTTGATGCTTCCTTGTGCTGCGGCCACTGAATACTGCTGCATGCTCTTTTATTATTTTGCAAAAAGTCAGATTTTTTTTCTTGCTAAAGTATTGTGTGTTATTCAAGTCCAATATAGCTGTGGCTGCAGTATCGTTGGACTACTGAAATTTCTTTCATTTCTTGATTCCCATCTCCTTCAAATTAACCATATCGGTGGAAAAGACATTTGCATTACCATTATCTGTATTACTACTGAACTATGCAAAGTTAATATTTGTTGATGATTCTCTTGGCGTTAACTAACCTCATTGCTATAGACCATAAATGGAATAGATCTTGTGTGTTGCTTCCTTATTGGCCATGGATAAAATATGTATCCAAAACTAGAAGTCTTTTGATGCAATTTTGATTGATGAAAATCATTTGAAAATTTTTGCTATTTATCCACCAAAATTGAATGAAAATCTGTCTTTTGTCAATTTACATCATATCAGGGACCTATTCTGCGCCATCTACTCCTTCTCATTGCTAAGATGTTGAGACAGTAGAGGAAAATGTCCTAGGCTATATGTGTCTTTGATAAGATACCTATTTGAGTAATCTGATAGGAAGGTTATATGAGAATTTAAGTTGAGAAAGCTATGAGAAATTCTGAGATAAATAGTGGACAAGAATTTCATCTCTCTAAAAGGAAAATCTCCTAAACTAATTTACTTTCTGAAATATTTGATGCCTTTATTGATGAGGCAATATGTCAGTTTATAAAGATAGTTTACAGAGAGGAAGACTCTAATTCAAAATTCAAATGTGAAATCCAAATATGAAATTCAAATGACTAACAATCCTAGATTCTAAAAACTAAATCTTACGAGTGGGATATTCCTTTTAATAATAATTTAATAATAATAATAATAATAATAAGTCAATAATAATAATTAAAGCAACTAAAATAAATATTAATAAAATTAGACTAATTTAATTTATGCACAAAACTTTAAACTCGGTACTCTATCCGTCTTCAATTTTAATTGAAAAACATGTCTAACTGCTATCTTTTTGCTCTGACTTTATCTGGTGAATGAGTTTCTTCTTCCATATCCTTCCTTATCTGGCTTGAGCTTGTTTACACCGGACTGTTGAACAAGTTTTAGAAAAAATTCTTGAGCTCCTTCTTCTAAGCATCTGATATAAACAAAAATTAGGCCATGTCAGATATAATATTTATAGCCTCAATTATGATACAAATAAATATATATAAGTTAACTTTTATCTTTGACTTGAGCTCATTCACAAGTTTTATTGAAGAAATTCACGTCATTTCATTAGGTTTTAACAACTTTAATTTACTAAGTAAAAATTCACAAGTCATTCATAAGTTTTGTTAAGGAACTCATGATACATTTTAACAACTTTCGTTAACTTAGTAAAAAATTCACACTATCAGGTCATTCACAAGCTTTGTTAAAGAATTCCTGACATTTCATTAGGTTGTAACAATTTCATTTATCAAGTAAAAATTCATATTATCAAGTCATTCACAAGTTTTGTAAAAGAATTCATGATATTTCATTAGGTTTTAACAACTTTCATTACCAAGTAAAAATTTCATTCTATCAGGTTATTCACTAGTTTTATTAAGGAATTCATGACATTTCATTAGGTTTTAACAATTTTTTAACTTAGTAAAAAATTCAAACCACCAAGTCATTCACATATATTGAAAAGTATTGGTGGCCCAATGGCCACCAATAATGATTTTTGACAAACAAGTGGTGGGGGTTCAAATCTCACCCCACCACTTCTCCAAATAATTATTCTTGTTGGAGCTCCGGCTACCAGTAGGTGAGGATTTTTTTTAAAAAAAAAAAAATTATGTAAGGACATTTTTGTTATTTCTTTAATTTTTTAAAAATATAAATCAAATAGTAACATTTTTGTGATATTATGATTATTCGAAATGTCATTTTTGTCATTTTCTATTTTAAATTTATTTTGTGGGATTTTTCCTATAAAATTTCAATTTGGCTAATGAACTTTTACCTCGGGAGCGCCTATTACAAATAACTTTTAAGTGGACCAAAAATATCAAAAAAAAATTTAAAAATATGCAATCAACACAAAAACTTTTAAAAATGTGCAACAAGACAACGTTGTTTGAAAAAAATAATGTTTATTATCTAAGGTGCGATTAGCCAACGAACTTTTACTCCAGAGTGTCCAAAGACAAAAAGTTTTACTCAATGAGTTTGAAACAAAAAAATCCATATGAAATCCACCTAAAATCCAACTATTGTAAATCCTAGCCCGAACCTCCAACCATGTGCATTGGGGTTAGAAAGAGCGAATGCAACAAAAAAATTACAAATTATATTAGTTATCTTATATTAATTATTATTATCAGTTATCTTATGCAATTATTGACTATAATATTGTATTATGGGGTTTAAACTTCTCATATTGCATGAGAAGGAAAAGATTCCTACACACACATGAAATGGTGAGACCCACATATATATATAATGCTAATTATATATATATGTGTGTGTGTGTGTGTGTGTGTGTGTGTGTCTCTCACCATTTCATGTGTGTGTGACATGAGAATACACTTCTCCTCCAACATAAAAAGTGTTTTTCCCTTGTATTATTTACTCTTTAAATTAGATTTTTGTTGTTGTAATTCTTTTCAATCTTTTAAAATATCACATATTTACGTGGGTATAATATGCGTAAAATTGATATTTATGTGCGTAAAAATATCTCATAATTTATAGGCCACCTTTATTTATTTGGGTATGTCCTTCTCTCTTGTCTCTACTGATAAAGAGATTGAATTCATTTATATTTATGTGTATAAATATAATATTTTTGCTGATGCAAATTGATATAGGGCCGATGAAATTAACATACTATGGATTCAAATCTTATTGTCGGTTAACTAAGTATTCTAGGAGTATTACTTTTAAAAATCGGACGAAGGCTTCTAAATTTTTTTTGGGCAACTGAAAGATCCCATCACATTAACTATTCTAAATTGATGATAAATAAAACTAACAAATTACTCATATTATATGCACTTATATCAATAACTAAAAAATTTCGTTAGTCGTATATCAATTTTTACGCATATTATATGCACATAAATATGTGATATTTTTAAAAGATTGAATAGAATTACAACAACAAAAATTTAATTGAAAGAGTAAATAATCCAATATTATAGTCAATAATTGTATAAGATAACTGATAATAATAATTAATATAATTTGTGATTTTTTTGTTGCATTCACTCTTTCTAACCCTAATGCATATAGTTGGGGTGCAGGCAAGGATTTACAACAGTCGGATTTTGGGTAGATTGCACATGATTTTTTTTTTTTTTTTTTTGGCGCTACTGGAGTAAAACTTTTTTGTGCTGGACGCTCCTAGAGTAAAAGTTCGATGGCTAATTTGCACTTTAGATAACATACATTATCTTTTTCAAATAATGTTGTGCTGACTGCACATTTTTAAAAGTTTTTTGGCATTTTTGGGGATTATTACATGTTAAAAAAATTTAGCAAAACATCAAAAGTAACTTGTGCAGAGACAATTTTCAAATTTCAACTACTAAAATCATTACAAATTATTACTCCTATTAGTAATTTTGAAGACTAAAGATGATGTAAGGGTGGTTGGCTTTCATGACGCATCATATTCAAAAAATAACAAAAAGAAAATCTTTATCGTGGCCCTTTTAAACTCTGAAATCCCGATTAAGGCCCTATGACCTTGACAAACACAAAAAGGCCCCGTGGCCATTGATGGGGATTAATTTATAAAATGAATAGACAGGAATACCCTTATTAAAAAGTAAAAGCAGAAGTTTCCCAAAAGGTAAACACACGATCGATTGATTGAGATTGAGTTTTGGCGCCACATGAAGAACGAGAAGAGAGGAATGGCAGGACGATGCGAACGCGAGGGAGAAAACGCAAGTCACAATCCACGAACCTTTATATTTGCTCAACTCGGCGAGGAGAGAAGTTTATATTCGAATCATCCACCGTCGTGCTGAACTCGGGGATTTAAATTTGTTGTTCATGAAGGTTTTTTCATTAGAAGGTTGGTGCTAAAGCTTTGAGCTTGGGCAAATTTATGTTATTATGAGATAGGAAATAGGCAAGAAATAGTAAGATTTTGCTCAAGATATCATTATCACCATTCTAGTTGGTCTTTAATCATTGGTGGGTGGGGTGGAAAAATATGTTGCTCTGTTTTTTCGCATGAAAACAGAGGGGAAAGGTGTAATGGGTTAACGGGATGAAGCTCCATTTGGTTAAAAACGCTGAAATGGGATAGTTGTTAATACACACTGTTTTAGTTGTTAATATGGTGATATAGTTGTTAAAATGGTGATCAAGTTGTTAATACGAATTTATGTTGCGAGATCATAATTAAAGATGGCTAGTACTTCGTGGAAGAACCTATTATGTTTCTTCCATGTGGGAGGTAACATTGTATATGGGGGAGGACAAGAAAGTGAGTATATTGGTGGAATGGTAAGAACAATAAACATCAAGGAAGGAACAACATACAAGGAGTTGCTAACTTTCATAGCGTCCGAATTGGGGAAGAAAATACGAAATTTGCGTGAAGTGCAAACTTAACTTGGATACTTCTACATTTGTTGATCTTGTAGATGATGAAGGGGTTGAACATTTAATAAGGTATAATGAAACATATTGTCATGTGTGCGTTGAAGAAAATGAGAATAATGACAATAGACCACAACAATGAATGTTCAAATGGAAGAACAAGAAGTGTAAGTGTTGTTGTGTTAAGAAATGTAATTTCTTCCTATATAAATTGTCATTACTTTGTTCTCATTACTTGCACTAATAATTGTTTGTCACTTGGAGGATGAAGTCTTTGGAGGTGCAGCTGTGTTGTCTATGTCTCCCCAAATGTTCACCGAAACTCAAGACTTGCTATCATTGCCGTGTTCTTCGCAAAGTGTACCATCAAGCATGCCTACAATGAATCATTCGAAATGGAAGGATTTGATAATGGGAGAAGGACAGATTTTTGCGAATGCTGTGGCCCTCCGTGAAACGTTGTATAAATACGATTGCACACAAGTTTTCCTACAAATTTGTGAAGAACAAGCCAAAGAAGATAATAGTGAAGTGCAAGGTCGATGGTTGTCCCCGGTACATGGGTGCATATTCACCGGAGAACGTCAAGATACGAGTTCCTAACAATCAAAACATACGAGAGGATCACACATACACCATGCACATGATACCCTTATTGTATCTCATCCACCCAAATGTAGCTTGACATCATCGCTTGTAATTGATGGTGTGAGATGTAATATTGACAAGACAGCGAATGAAATTCGAACTGACTTGTATAGCGAGTATGGGGTACAGCTGAATTACAAGCAAGCATATAGGACGAAAGAAAGAGCGGTGACGCAATTAGACGGACGTAGAGGACTCTTACAAGGTTATTCCTTGGACGTGTGGCGTGCTCATAGAGAGTGATCCAGGATACGGTGGCAAAATGGGAAGGGTCACCCGATAACAGATTTCGAGGCTCTTTATTGCATATGGTTGCTCATCAAAGGTTTTGTAGATGCTTGTCGGCCTATACTTTATATAGATGGATGTCATCTGAGTGGCTCTTATAGGGGAACAATGTTGTCAGCTTGTGCGTATGATGCAGACAACCAAATGTTTCCGTTAGCATATGACATTGTTAGTGGTGAGACCTATGATGATTGGGCTTGGTTTCTAAATAATGTAAAACAGATTATAGGATCAATGATGATAACAATTGTGTCCGATTGGAATAATTCAATTATTGGTGCCGTAAATGATATATTTGGCACCGAGAGACATGCATTTTGTTACGAGACATGTTAAGGAAAATTATAGTGCACATTCCTCAAAATCATGAAAGGGATGCCACGTCTTTGCTTTGGAATAGCAAGGATATTGCATTGCACCTCCTCGATGGAATTGCGTACGCAAGGCAAGTGGAAGAATTCACTGTTGCGATGAGAAAATTAAAAATGTTCAATCCGCCATTGGCACAATGGGTTGAGACTCATGGGGATGTTGATCGATGGGCTCTAAGCAAGTTTCCTTCGAAAAGGTGGGATAACATAACCACTAATATTCTTGAATATTTTAATGCATGGATTGTGAAGGAGCGGAAGCACACCGTGTCAATGTTAATAAATGAGCATAGGAGAAGTTTCTTGCAAGCAAGATGGCTTTGGTGAATTCGAAAAATGGTGTAGGACCTAACATAGAAAATTTTTTTCCCAACATGTGAACTTTGCGTGAAAATATGCATGCTCAACATTATGGGGAGAACCGAGTGTGGTTGAAACTAGACGCGGTGATGCCTCAAGTTATGTTGTCGTTGATTTGGTTGCAAAAGAATGCTCTTGTTTGGCATGGAAAATGAGTGGACTACCTTGCCCACATGCATGTGCAGCAATTAAGTTACTTAATGGTAATGTGTACACATTTGTAGATGATTGCTTTACACTTTCAACACAAGAGAAAATATATGCACATAGCATGCGGCCGGTTGCAACACATGATTGTCCATGTGTTGAGAAGCCGATGGTGACACACATGCTAATCGAGACTTTCTTGGAGCCTCCAATTACTACAAGGTCGACAGGTGATCGCCAAAAAAGGCGGGAATCTCAGTTCCAAGACAAGATGGTTTATCGTTGTGGTAGATGCCGTGAGGAGGGACACTCAATCAGGACTTGCAAGAATCCAAATCCAAGCTGATCATTCATGGTGTCTTGGGGCTTCTTTTGGGCATTGCCTCTCACACTCTTTGTTGTATATGTCTTTACAAAGAAATCCACACCCATATAGTTTTTGGAGATGGTGTGTGATGTTGTTATTATGAATTTGTACATGCATTTGGTGTTGTAAACGAATGTTGGATATTGTTGTCACAATTGTATCCAAGTGTCATTTATGTACACTTTTTCATATTGTAAGACAACTGTAAATGACGTTGACAAATATATGTTAAGGATCTATTATTTCGTTGTTAAAGGGTTGATATGGTTGTTAATGGGGGCTGATGTTGTTGTTAATGATTGCTGATCATGTTGTCAGTGGGGGCTGATGTTGTTGTCAGTGGGGACTGATCATGTTGTCAGTGGGGACTAGTGGGGACTGATCATGTTGTCAGTGGGGGCTGACGTTGTTGACATTTGTTTCTGATATAGTTGGGGTTGATATGGTTCTGCATTTTTTCTGATATGGTTCTTTTTTTCTGATGTTGATATTAAAGAGGGCTGATGATGTTGTTAGTTTGGGTCGATGATGTTGTGAGTGAGGGCTGATGATGTTGTGAGTGAGGGCTGATCATGTTGTTAGTGAGGGCTGATCATGTTGTTAGTGAGGGCTGATCATGTTGTTAGTGTTCTTTTTGCTGATGTTTATGTTAAAGGGGTCTGATTTGGTTGTCAAAGGGGGCTGATGATGTTGTTGTTAATGGGGGCTGATCATGTTGTCAGTGGGGCTGATCATGTTGTTAAAGGGGGCTGATCATGTTGTCAGTGGGGGCTGATCATGTTGTTAGTTTTTCCTGATAATGCTGGTAAATAGGTACTTATTATATCCCATTTGCAGCATATGTGATAATTGAATATTTCATACACTTCTTTTCATCTCTTGATTAATAATTTAGGACTTTTTAGTTAATAAATAATGGCTTTTATACTTATTTGGGCTTTGGGCCTTATATTATATTTTAGCCATTTTTAATAATAAAATTACAATTTTACATTGCTTCACTATATTTACCATAACTCTTAAACTAGACATCAAATTTGCCTCATTTTTGTTTCATATTTCAGATGATTCAAGGAGCTACAATTGTTATGCAGACATTAAGGGCAAATTTGAAAAAGAGGGCGTTCGATTTTGGAGCCGAAGTCAGATGTATATTTCTGGATTTTATTTGGGCTCGAATTTTGTAATTAAAGCCCACTTTTATTTTATTTCCGTTTTCGATTAAACCATTGGAGCCCATTTCCATTTTAGGTTAACTTTAAGTTAGATGGCAGCCGCAAACACATTCATTCATTCATTCACGTTTTTGAAGGTTTAGGATTAAATACAGAAGTTCTATTTTATCTGCAATGTTCTTCGCGTTCTTCGTCTATTCTTCGTTTTCCCAGCCATGCTCGGCTAAACTTCTCTGATTAACCTAACGTTGAGGATTCCATGATTCGTCCGTAGGACTCGTGCTTAATCGGTAACTTTACTCGATTCTGTTTTCATCTTATCGGATTCGATTTCTGGAAATAGTCCGAATATTAGATTTAATATTCGGTTTGGTTCATCCCAAGGACTGAGTTCGAACTAGGTTAAAGTATTGTTGTGCGATTGCATAGTGAGACGCCACTGTTCGGACAAATTCTAGGCGATCGTCTAGTCGAGGGATTTTCTGGATGAATGCAGAGATTTCGATTCATCCGCAACCAAACGTGAGTTAGTTATATTTCGTTTAATGAGGGACGTTTCTGGAATCTGAACGTTGGGTTGATCGTTTTTAATCTTTCTCATATTTCGTTCGTTTCGCTTATTTTCTTTTTAAATCTGTTTGAATAAAAACCCCATTTTTATCAAGCTCGCTTTCGCCGTTATTCCTATCAAACCCGCTGCAAGTTCGTTGAGAAAACGATCCGTGTTTCCCATTACTGCAAATCTTTTATCGAACTGGTTATTTTGGGAGACACGGCAAATCTCTTTCCAAAATTGGCGCCGTTGCCGGAATTTGCATCGGTCGATTCATCGGTAAGAAGTAGTTTTATTTATTTTTTTTTATAATTTTTTTTTGAGTGTCGGCTAGATGTATGACTGTATTTCAATTGTTTGACTTACTCCGATTGATGTTATTATTTATTATTTATTATTTATTTATTTATTTATTATTATTATTTTATTATTTTATTATTTTTATTATTTTTTCCATTTTTTTTTTTTTTATTTGTCCCCCAATAGTCTAGGAGTTGCCCCGTCCAAGTCCCAAAATTTTAAAAATCAGTTGATAGCGTTTCTGGACTTGTTTTGGTCAATTTCTAACATAGGTTTTTGCTTTTGTGTTTTGTTTTTGTGTTCTCTTAGGGTTTTTCTATTTTTTACCACTTCTTGTGGCATTTTCGTACTCGAGATTCTCGCTTTTTACCACTTTTGGTGGCGGTTTCATAATTCTGTGTGTATGCTGCATGAGTACCAGGAATACTACTAATCCAAAAGATTTGTTGTCATTTGATCCTGAAATAGAAAGAACAATTCTTACTGCTAGAAGAGTTGTTAGGCTAATTCATAAGATTAATACTGAACTAGACACTCAATTGGAGTTTGATCCCGACCATTCCGATTATGTCCATTCCGTTGATCTTTCGATTGTGCTTCGATAGTATTTCGATAGTCTTGTTGTTTTCACTGATTCTAGTAGCAATTTTGCTAACTCAGACATTATGGCAGAAGAACAGGCAGATCGTCATACTTTAAAGGAATTGGCCGCACCTGATGTTAATTATCAACCTTTGTGCATCCAATATCCTGACCTGGCTGCTAACTTTGAGCTTAAATCTGGTCTAATAAACTTGTTGCCTAAGTTTCATGGTCTTGCAGGTGAGTGCCCCATTAAGCATTTGAAGGAATTCCATGTAGTGTGCAAAGACAATGAAATCACATGCCATTGATGAAGATCATATCAAGTTGAGAGCTTTTCCTTTCTCATTGGACTATGGAGCCAAGGATTGGTTGTTGTACCTTCACCCTCATCTATTGGGAGCTGGACTGATATTCAGAGGTTATTTCTAGAGAAATATTTCCCTTCTTCAAGAGCAACTGCGATCAAGAAGGAAATTGGCAACATTAAACAAGTCACTGGGGAGACTATGCATGAGTATTGGGAGAGGTTCAAAAGGTTATGTGCAAGCTGTCCACACCATCAGATATCTGAAAAAGACTTGATTAATCTGTTTCTATGATGGTCTAATGCCGGTGGAAAAGGGTTGGTCGATGCTTCTAGCGGTGGGGCTATGAGTAACAAGACACCTGAAGAAGCTCGAGACTTGATATCCATTATGGCAGATAACTCTCAGCAGTTTGGCACCAGAGCCAATAGTACTCCTGTTTACCATATTCAAGCACCTCCAGTCCAGTATGATTCTCTCGAGATTAGAGACTAGACTTGATGATCTCACTTCCCTTGTGAGGCGGTTGGCGGTGACACGAGGCGTACAGCCTTCCCTCCTCGAGTGGGTACTCCCGTGGGTTTTGTTCGACCCTTACCATTCTACCGACTCTTGCCCTACCTTGCATGATCCTACTTACCAAGACCACCAAGAGGCTGCAGTGGGTGTTTTTCCAGGAAAGCCACAATACCAACAGAATAATGCCTTCTCCAATACTTATAATCCTGGTTGGAGAAATCACCCCAACTTTCGCTGGAACCAAAATCAAAACCAGAGCAACCAATACCAGCAGAATTTTGGGAACTACCAGCAGAGACAAGATGCACCACGTAATTTCCAAGCAGGTCTACCTCGAATCTCCAAGCAGATAGCCCGCACCTTCTATGCCTTTGCCAGCACCACCTCCTCGACTGTACCATATGTGCACCTCCACAAAGCGGCACAACAAGCAAGCTAGTAGTAGTGGTGGTGGTGGTTCCTCACTTGAAGATATGATGAAACAATTTTTCACAGCCAATATGCAGTTCCAACAACAAACTGACACCTCCATTCAGAGTTTGCAAACACAAATTGGGCAGTTGGCAACATCATTGAACCAGCTTCAACCTCAGGGATCCAACACTCTTCCTTCGCAAACCATTCCCAATCCTACGGGAAATGTGAGTGCTATCTCACTACGGTCGGGAAAACAATTGGAGGAACCTAAACCAGCTGCAGATGTGACTTCCACATCAGAAAGAGAGTCAAAAACTGTGAAGATTGACTCTAAAAATAAAAAGGAAATGCAGCAAGGTGAAGAGGAAGACATTCCTATTCCTCTTCCTTTCCCTCAGAGAGCCTCTCAATCCAAGAAGATGGTAGAAAGAGCACAGAAAAAGTCACAAGAGAAGGACATTCTAGAGACCTTTCGGAAGGTTGAAATCAATATTCCTCTCTTAGATGCCATCAAGCAAATTCCAAAATATGCCAAGTTTCTCAAGGAGTTGTGCACCAACAAGAGAGGATTGAAAGGGACCGAAAGAGTAAGCTTGAACCGAATGTGTCGGCACTTCTAACACCCATGCCTCGAAATGCAAGGATCCGGGAATGTTTTCTATCCCTTGTATTATTGGTAATTATAGATTTGATGATTGCATGTTAGATCTAGGTGCTTCAATTAATGTCATGTCTGCCTCTATCTATAAATCTATTGGTCTTGGCCCCTTGCGTCCTACTGGTGTTGTTGTCCAGTTAGCTAATAGGAGTAATGCTCATCCTTCTGGTTTGGTTGAAGACGTATTGGTCAAAGTTAATGAATTGATATTCCCTGCTGATTTCTATGTCTTAGATATGGAGGCTGAGTCTTCTAATAGTAGATCACCAATCATTCTAGGGAGGCCTTTCATGAAAACAAGCTAGGACTAAGATAGATGTGCATTCGGTACTCTTTCCATGGAGTTTGGTGATATATCCGTGAATTTCAATATTTTTGATGCCATGAAACATCCTAGGGAAGAGCATTCGTTTTCGTATTGATGTGATTGATGATGCCGTGGATGATGTTCTTACTGATTGGTGTGCTGATTATCCTGATTTTGCATCTGTGAGTGATTCTCCCATTTGTGCATGTGCTGATAATGAATGGTGCTCTGTTTGCACTAACTTGGTTAAGGCTGCATTATTTGGTGATTCTGACTTGCTTAGTGATTCTGCATTACTTGTGGATTCTGATGTTGATTCTGAATTTGAGCTTCATCCTGATCCTGATGTGCATCCTGATTCTGATTTTGATGAGCTTGCTTCTGATTTTGATGAGCTTGCTTCTGATTTTGATAAGTCAATTCGATGTTAACAATGAGCCGTATAGCCACGCTTCTTCTTCGCGCTTCTTTGAATGTGGTTTCGTGCATTTCCGGTGTGATGACATCGAGTTGTTGCAACAACCACCCAAGCTTCTTCCCTCCACCGAGCAACCGCCCAAACTAGAGTTGAAATCCCTTCCGCACCATCCAAGTATGCATTTCTCGAGGTGAATGAGCAAGCTGCAGTCATTGTGGCAAATAATCTTATGCTTGATCAAGAAGAGAAGTCTAAGCTTATTGAGGGCAAACAAGAAAGCCATTGGGTGGACATTAGCCGACATAGTTGGCATCGCCCTTCCATGTGTATGCATCGAATTCATTGGAAGAGGACTCTAAGCCAGTGAGGCAACCCCAGAGACGCCTTAATCCTCTTATCCTTGATGTGGTAAAGAAGGAGGTCACTAAGCTTCTACAAGCTGGTATCATCTATCCTATTTCTGATAGCCAGTGGGTTAGCCCGGTCCAGGTGGTTCCTAAGAAATCCGAGTCACTATGGTAGCCAATCAGAAGAATGAGCTCATTCCTACTCGAGTTTAGAATAGTTGGAGAGTTTGCATTGACTATAGGAGACTCAACCAAGCCACTCGCAAGGATCATTACCCTCTACCTTTCATTGATCGATGTTAGAGCGATTGGGTCGGTAAGTCTCATTACGCTTCCCGGATGGCTACTCGGATACTTCCAGATCCATATTGCTCCCGAGGATCGTGGAGAAGACGACCTTCACATGCCCCTTTGGGACCTATGCTTACCGAAGGATGCCTTTTGGCCTTTGCAATGCACCCGGCACCTTTCGGCGTTGTATGGTGAGTATTTTCTCTGAGTTCCTAGAGGACTACATGGAGGTTTTTATGGATGATTTCACTATATATGGGTCTGATTTTGATGCATGCTTAGCTAATTTGTCTAGAGTCTTGCATAGGTGCATTGAATCTAATCTTGTGCTGAATTATGAAAAGTGTCACTTTATGGTTGAGTCAGGTATAGTCTTGGGACACATAGTGTCTAAGAAAGGGATTGAGGTAGACCCTGCTAAGATAGATGTAATTACCGCTTTGCCTTACCCCGCTTCGTGCGGGAAGTTCGCTCTTTTCTTGGTCATGCAGTTTCTATCGACGTTTCATTCGAGATTTCAGCAAGACTGCTCGACCCTTGTCCAACCTTCTGCATAAGGACACTGACTTTATATTTGATGATGCGTGCGAGGCGGCCTTCGATCACTTGAAGCGTTGCCTTACCACAGCCCCAGTTATCAACCCCCTGATTGGTACCTCCCTTTTGAGTTGATGTGCGATGCTTCCAACTATGCGGTTGGTGCTATCTTGGCACAGCGGGTTGATAGAGCCTCCCATGTCATTGCATATGCTTCCAAGACTTTGGATCCTGCTCAGTCTAATTACACCACTACTGAAAAGGAGTTGTTGGCTATTGTATTTGCTTTTGATAAGTTTAGGTCATATCTGCTAGCTAGTAGAGTAATTGTTTTCTCGACCATCTTGCTTTAAAGTTCTTTTGAAAAGGCGATGCTAAGCCACGACTCATTCGGTGGATGTTATTGCTCCAAGAGTTTGATGTTGAGATTCGAGACGAAGTGGAGCACAAAACCTGGGTAGCCGACCACTTGAGTCGCATCACCCATTCTCCCTCTCACCCTCTTCTATTCGGGATGATTTCCCGATGAGCGCCTTCTACAACCTGCAAAGTAAGGTCCCATGGTATGCTAATCTGGTTAACTACTTGGTAGCTGGTGTTTTTCCTGTAGACTCCACTAGGGCCCAAACCTTAAAATTGAAAAGTGAGTCTAAATATTATGTTTGGGATGACCCTTATTTGTGGAAGTTTTGTAGTGATCAGGTAGTTAGGAGATGTGTGCCTGATCATGAATTTCACTCCATATTGCATTTTTCTCATGCTTCTGCCTGTGGTGGTCACTTTGGACCCCAAAGAACTGCTAGGAAAGTGTTAGAATGTGGTTTATTTTGGCCTTCCCTGTTTCATGATGCCCATTTGTTTTGCAAGTCATGTGATAACTGCCAGAGGGCAGGAGTATTTCTCGTAGGCATGAGAAGCCCCAAAACCCTATATTGTTTTGTGAGATCTTTGATGTTTGGGGTATTGATTTTATGGGTCCATTTCCTGCTTCATATGGTTATACTTACATACAGCTGGCTGTTGATTATGTCTCGAAATGGGTTGAGGCGAAAGCCACCCGACTAATGATTCTTCTCGTGGTGGTGGACTTTGTTAGGTCTAACATTTTCTGCAGGTTTGGCATTCCTAGAGCTATTATCGGTGACCGGGTTCCCATTTTTGCAATCGAAGCATGGGTGCCTTGTTACGCAAGTATGGAGTGCTTCACAAGGTTTCCACAAAGATACCATCCTCGCACCAACGGTCAGTGAAGTCTCAAATAGAGAGATTAAGCAAATCCTTCGAAGACTGTCAACTCTACCCATAAAGATTGGAGTAAGCGACTAGATGATGCTTTGTGGGCATATCGCACCGCCTACAAGACTCCAATTGGGATGTCTCCCTATCGGATTGTCTTTGGTAAGGCATGTCATCTTCCGGTTGAGTTGGAGCATCAAGCCTATTGGGCCATTAAGCAATGTAACATGGATTTGGCTAAGTCTGGGATGGAACGGAAGCTGCAGTTACAAGAGTTAGATGAGCTTAGATTGGATGCCTATGAGAGTTCGCGGTTATACAAGGAAAAGACTAAGGCATTCCATGATAAGCATATTCTGAGGAAAGAATTTTCTGTGGGCCAGAAAGTTCTTTTGTTTAACTCTCGTCTGAAATTTATGCCTGGTAAGCTTCGATCTAGATGGGATGGCCCTTTGTGATCACTAACATATTTCCCTTTGGTGCCGTTGAGCTATGTGATCCACCCACAGACGAACTTTTAAGGTAAATGGGCATCGCCTCAAGCAATTTCATGAGGGATCCCAAGAAAGAACCCGAGGAAGCGAGAGATTCTCCTCATTGATGCCACTTACCCTCAATAAACCTGGGCGTGAGGAAGCGGAGATTCTCCTCATTGATGCCACTTACCCTCAATAAACCCTTGGGGAGTATTCTTCTTTCTTCCCCTCTTTCTCTTTTATTTTTTTCATTTTTGCACTTTGCTTTTCAAAAATAAATACAGCTCTCTCTTTCTATGATTGCTACATATTATGAACTTGGACATTTTGGTTTTAATGGATCATTCTTGGGTCTACAATTCTTGACTCTTCGATTACATGTCTTGGTGGTTGATTTGGTGATGTTGATTGCTTAAGTTGGTATTGACCTTGTGAGGTTTTGGGCCTGCATGAATGGAATTCATCTTTTACCATTCTTTCTTTCATGTGTGCATCTCTCTCATGATTTGTGTTCTCTAGAACTTGCTCCTTTTCTTTTGAAACTACATTTTCACTTAAGTGCATGAATATGATAGAAGCTTGTTTTCTTTCTTTTAATTTCCCCACTTTGGCCAAATAGCTTTCCCTTGCATTATGTTTCCTTTGTTAGCCCCTTTATGCCTATTTGACTCATTCTTTTCTCAACCACATTACAAGCCTAAATGTAAAACCATTTTATTCCACACCTTGGAAATTTATTGAGCATTGGTTTCACCTTGGTTTTGTGTTTAAGTGTGGGGGTTGCTCAGGAGTGCAACAGTTTAAGTGGGGGGGAGATATTTGATTTTGTCATTGTGATTATAAAAAAAAAAGAAAGAAAGAAAAAAAAAAAAAAAAAAAGCATAGAAAGAAAGAAAGGAGATATATAAAAAAAAAAAGTCTCCATACATAAAGAATAATTGTGTTAATTAGTGCTCTTTTCAATTTCTTGGGTGCTTAGCCTCTCATTCCATACTATTACCTACCTTCACCCTAGCCCTATTACAACCTTTAATAACAAGCTCTCTTGATTTGTGCATGCATGTGTTATGAGTAGTGGAGACGTAGAAATTGAGCAAGCTTATGGTAGAACAATTTTCTTGAGTAGAAATTGAGCGATACACTTATTTACCCTAAACACTTGAGAGATTGATTGATTGAGGGCATCCTTTGAGAGACCATCTTTTATGATTAGCATCATTGATTGAGATTACCCTGAATTGTAATTTGAGATGAAAGGATTTTGGTCTTGATTGATTGGTCTTTTGAAGCTTTGTGTCCATTGGTCAATTTTTGCATTGTTAGCAACTGTTAGAAAAGAAGAGTCTTTCCTTTTAGTCTTTTCCTTTGAATTTTGCTCAGGAGTGCAAAAAGATAAGTGTGGTGGAATTTAATAATTGAATATTTCATACACTTCTTTTTATCTCTTGATTAATAATTTAGGACTTTTTAGTTAATAAATAATGGCTTTTACACTTATTTGGGCTTTGGGCCTTAAATTATATTTTAGCCATTTTTAATAATAAAATTCCAGTTTTACATTGCTTCACTATTTTTACCATAACTCTTGAACCAGACATCGGATTTGCCTCATTTTTGTCTCATATTTCAGATGATTCAGAGAGCTACAAACTTTATGAAGACATAAAGAGCAAATTCGGACAAAAGGGCGGTCGATTTTGGAGCCGAAGTCAGATATATATTTCTGATTTTATTTGGGCTCGAATTTTGTAATTAAAGCCCACTTTTATTTTATTTCTGTTTTGGATTGAACCATTAGAGCCCATTTCGTTTTTAGGTTAACTTTAAGTTAGATGGAAGCCGCAAACACATTCATTCATTCATTCACGTTTTTGAAGGTTTAGGATTAAATACAGAAGTTCTATTTTCTCTGCAATGTTCTTCGCGTTCTTCGTCTATTCTTCGTTTTTCCCAACTTTACTCGATTTAGTTTTCATCTTATCGGATTCGATTGAAATAGTCCGAATATTAGATTTAATATTCGGTTTGGTTCATCCCAAGGACTCGAGTTCGAACTACTCCTCTCTCGGTCCTTATTATAAGGCACCAACCACCAACATTTTTGGTCCTTATTATAAGGCACCAACTTACTTTAACTAACTCATTTATTACTATTTTTCCATTATACCCCCATTTTTAACTAACTCATTTAAACCTACATCATTAAAGTAGGGTAAAGTTGGAAACATTTATTATTTTTAGACCTAATTAATGACTTAACTTCCATTCCTTGGTCCGCGAGAAATTGGTAGTTGGTGCCTTATAATAAGGACCCAGAGGGAGTAGGTTACGTTGTTGTCAGTGCGATTGCACAAAAGAGACGCCACCTGCTCGGACATATGCTAGGCGATCGTCTAGTCGAGGGATTCTCTGGATGAATGCAGAGATTTCTGGCTCATTCGTAACCAAACGTGAGTTAGTTATATTTCGCTCAATGACGGAAGTTTCTGAATCTAAACGCTGGGTTGATCGCTTTTAACTGCTTCTCATATTTCGTTCGTTTCAGCTTTATTTTCTTTTAAATCTGTTTGAATCAAAACCCCCATTTTTATCAAGTTTCTGCTTTCGTTGTTATTCCTATCAAACCCGCTGCAAGTTCGTTGGGAAAACGATCCAGTTCCCTATTACAGTAATCTTTTATCGAATCCTGTTATTTTGGGAGACACGGCAAATCTCTTTCCAATATGCACACACAAACTAACAATGACAGAGATAAAGGAAACAATTGTCTTTGTCATTCATATATATAATGTCATGTCACATACATCATAAAAGTTACAAAACTTTGTTATGAATATGAACTCAAGTTTTCTACACAATTGCTGTAATAAAATCTCGTCATACAACCGATGAGATGTATATACAATTAAAACGAAGTCATCCTAACTAAATTAAACGATTGCTTCCTAGCTTCTCATCTTCGCTTGTGGGAGTCCTCGATCATTGACAACACTTTGTCTCGATGAGTGTTGTTTCGATGACTGACCAACCACCACAACATGCCAATCTTCGCCTCGGATTTCATCCATGGAGTAGGAAGGCATCGTGTATCCATCCTCTTGCTCTGGCATCCCACATTTGCAACCATGAAACGACATGAACACCACATGAGTCCCCGAAAACGTAAATTTACACAGTGTTAACAACTCCGCTTCATTTAACATGGACATTATATATATGGATGTTGAACAACTTAATAAACACTTACACATCCGTTTGGACATGGACTTTAGACCATGTCACCACCTTGGAAATTCTATCCTCGTGCTCAAACAATTGTGGCTTTACCAATCGGAGTATGTCTATGAAGCATTTTCGCTGAAATTAAAGTTCACACAAAAAGATCACAAGTTATGTTGACCATTTTCTAACTTTAACACACATTGAAATTCAGTTCAGCTTACCACAAGAGTTTCCATGTTGTCCTTTTCCTTAAAGGAATGAGGTTTTTTTGCCTTCTTTTTTATCTTGGTTCCCAACTTTTTTTCATCCTGCATTTGGCGCTGAATGCATGAATATGTCCATGTGTCGACTAACGAATCAAGGGCGTAGAAGGTCATCGTTGTCGTGTCTATAACATAGCAGAACCAGTGATCCCACCTCAGTGATGGTCCAAAAATGAAATGACAGTCCCCGATGTTATATCCTATACGATCCGGCAAGATCTCAGCTTTATTGGCTTCCACTGACCAAGTCAACGGATCCTTTATCATTTTTTTGCATGAAATGCGCACTGAAGATGTGTCGGGTGACTGTCCCTCCATTCTCCAGTTGATCAGCAACCAAAGTCTTGGCAACCATAGTCATTACCTGAATATGCATAAAATGGTAGTACATGATTACTGTATAACAGAAAACTATCAACAACTAAAGCCACATTTATCAATTTGTACTAATTCATGACAAGAGAACGTATGGACGGACCATACCGTATCGTTTAACCAGATACGTGGTTTCGGCAAAGTAGCTCGCCCTCCGGAGGTGCCACCGCTCATCTCAACAAATTCCCTAAATGGCAACAAATGAAATTGTTAAGCATTATATGCATTTTCTTAAATATGCGTAAGCCCATGTGCACAAGTTACATATACTTACTCCTGAGCCTCCTCTTTAGTGGTAGATTTAGTAGTACACAACTCATACATCTGCTCCTTCTCATCATAGGCCTCTTTCGCTTCGCCTTGCGGCTTGGATCGATCCAAGGAGATTTTAACACACTGCTATGAGTTATCACCCTCTTGGATCTTCTAATTTTTTCGTCGCTTCGTTCTCCCTCTTGTAGTTGGGATTTGGCCACTTCTTCTTCCACAACATACTCTTCAGTGGGTTCCACGTGCAGACCATGTTGAAAAATAGGTGTGTCGCGACGGTGGTCGTCGTCATCATCAATGTCCACAATATGATCATCTTCATCCTCTATCTCTTTCTAATCATCTCCATCCTCTATCTCTTTGTCATCATCTTCATCATCTATATCTTTGTCATTATCTTCATCCTCTATCACTTTCTCATCATCTTCCTCATCTATTTCTTTGTCAACATCTTCCTCATCTCTCTCCTCATCATCTTCCTCACACTCCCTGGAACTTGAGGGCTGGTTGTTGGGTGACTCAGTTAATCTATCTTGAAGGGCCAGCATCTCTTGTCTCAACATGCTCTTAACCCTGTCGTCGGTCCAATAAGCCATGGCCGACTCGTGTT
The DNA here is from genome assembly GCA_025563575.1 of Acacia pycnantha. NCBI lineage: Eukaryota > Viridiplantae > Streptophyta > Magnoliopsida > Fabales > Fabaceae > Acacia > Acacia pycnantha. The sequence goes on along the minus strand of JAMWYP010000779.1, from coordinate 17,478 downwards.
CAGATGCTACTTTGTCACCGAAAGCAAAATTTTGCAAACAAAAGAGTTGGAAAAAAAACATTTCAAACCATTAATAACACCACTCAGCAATTGATGTATAAAATCATCATACAAACTTAGTTAAGCACAACTTACCATGAGGAAGTATACACATCCTCCAACGGTTTTCCTCTTGGTAGCCTTGGACTTATGAGAGTCTTTGTTGAACTCATGGATCTGTTCGCTGAGTTCTTCAAGAATAAAGAAGGACCAATCAAACTCACCAAGTGCATCCTTAGTGAGCGTCACAACCTTCAACATACGGTCACTAACATAAATGGATGCACTTGGTGCCAACAGGGTTCCTAGGGTGAATAACACAAAAACATACTCAAAGTTTTCATCTAACTTTCCTGACAACGTGTCACCAAGTGATTTATACTTTATATTCTTGTAGGCACGCCTAAAGTCCCTAAAAGTCGGGTTCTACTCAGAAAGTTTAACTTCTATGCCCTTTCCCCCAAAAGGTAGACCCATAAGTTGATGCACATGTTCAGCCCCTATGACTCGGGTCTTCCCTCTAATGGACACTTGCTTTGTTGGGGGGGTTAAAACATGCCATATATTGTGCACATAATGAGCGGTTTATTTGTCGGCAATTAATTTTCACCAACCTATGAAACCCAATTGTTTTTAGCCTTTCCATGGCATCCTGGCCGCTCCTTTAAGTTATGACATACTTGAGTGAAAGTCTTCGGTGCGCACCTCGTTAAGAATGGCACAACATACTTGTCCACTTTACCAGGGCCTCTTAGTTCTTTAGCTCTCTTGGTGTATTCACCTTTCTTGGTTGGACTCAACCTTTTCCATGCTTCTCTCATTTGTTGACTGAAGTCATTATGCTTTCTTTGGTCACCTCGTACACCTTTTTTCCCCTTCCCCTTTGCCTTTTGTTTTTGCTCACGTTGCTTGAAGAATTCTTCTGTGAACAAGTTGTAACCTGAGAACCCCACGTCCCTTTGAGATTGTTTCATTGTTGTTTCTTGTGTTCAAAATCTGCAATATGAAAATTCATGTGTTGGGGGGTCAAAACAGCGTTAATATCAGCACTGCTAGTTCACTGCTAGTTTCTTTAACAGAATAATAACATGTGCATTTCTTTAACATAATAATAACATGAAAGCAAGCTGCACAGATTCACTTCTAGTTCATGCACATGGCATCAACCCACCAATCAGTTTTATGCACAATTTTAACTAGTTCCCCCCCCCCCAAATTTGTCATATCCATACATGAAATACTTAGATACCCCCTTAACAAACCAAATGACCAAACCTGGTCAAATAAGTTGTGTACATTATAATTTCATACTATTATCCAAATAAATAGTTTAATTTACACACCCAGAAGAACATATGTACACACAGAGTATAATAGAATACCTCGATAGTTATTCTAGCCGAAAGTTAACCAAATTAGGAGGTCTTCTTTAAGTTTCCTAGTGTTGCAATACCTATGTGACTCCAATGTCAGAGATCTCAAGTTTTTGAGCTTTTTAAGATGCCGTAGACCAGCCTTGGTGACATTAGAATTGGAAACGTTCAAGGAGATCAGCTTTGGGAGCCCTGAAATATAATAGAGATGATTGTTATAACCAGCTTTAAGGTTTGAAACCTCTGACTAAGGCATTAATTAGAATGCAAACCATGTCATTTTCATTTCCATTAAACACCAAATAAAGGTGAATATGGGGGGGAAAGGATGGATAATGTACAGATATCATTCACAAGAGTGTCTAGAGCTGACTTTTTGCTTTTAAATGTTCAAGCTTGACTTGGAAGTGACCACCAAACATCATACTCCCTCTTGCCTTATTCTAGAAGCAAGTTTTGGTCCCAAATATAAGCCACCAACCACCTCATTAATTACTTTTTTCTCATTTTACCCTTGCTATTAATTGAGGTTCAAAGTTAGAAAGATTAAATCACATCATTTAAAGAGGGGCATAGTTGAAAAAAATTATCAATTAAGGACAAGCACAACGAGTTAACTGTCATTCATATGTGAGAATTAGTTAGAAGTTCCCTATAATAAGGATTATAGGGAGAAATAGTTGAAAATTAGTAAGAATATATTTACTAATTGATTGGAGATTTTTGAGAAAAATAGTTGAGTTTAGGTATTTTTAAGCCTAAATGCAAGAATGGACCAATAGGAAAATTTTGTAAAAAATTATAAAAATAATTATTTAATTAATTAAATAATTAATTAAATAATTAATTGAAAAAAACGAAATAAAAAAAAAATGGGCAGAAAAAAAAAGAGAAAAAAATGAAAAAGAAATGGAAAATAACATATGCAAGTTGCAATTATTTTATTATTATAATTAATTAAAGCAAAAATGTGAATAGTAACTTAGAAATTAGGAAACGGATCCTATCTAGAGATCTAGGAATGTGATTTCCAAAGTCGGGAAAAATAATGATCAGTAGAATTTTGTCTTCCGTTAGACTCTTACGGAAGTAAATTCTGAAGTCGTTTGTGCATTTCCTAACAAAACGAAATAGGGAAAATGCATATAGGTATATTTTTGATATAGAGAAAATAAATTCTAACTCAACATCTAGGAATGAGTTTGAATTTATTTTAACATATTTGGAATCAGTGAATTTTTCTGAAGAAGTTGATAATTTCAGAAATGCGTTCTGAAACCGGACGCGATCGAACACGTTTTTCGAGGAAACTTCAACTGGACCGCATGGAGCCCTATATGGGATCAAAATTTAGGTTAACTTGAACATTTCTAATGAGTGAGGAAGTGGTTTCAAAGTTGTAAATCCGTAAGTTCGAGATTTTTCCGAAATGACGCGAATCGGTACCGACGGGGAAATCGGCCGCATCGCATAAAGTGAGCTTGAGTCATCATTTTGGACCAGCCAAGGGCTGCCACATCACCTCAATTTCGTCCAACAAGCTTCCATGGACATGGATTAACCACCATTTTTGCTTTGAATTTCCATGGTTAAGAACAATCTTGGTATTTCCCTTTGTATCCTTTGGAAAGTCTATAAATAGGCAAGTTCCCTCTTCAAAATCTTCACACCAATTCCTCTCCTCTCTTGGCCGAAATCCTTGAGTGAGAAAGAAGAGAGAGAAGCTCGAGAAGTTCTCGTAAGTCTTCAACGGGTAAGTCTTTCGGGCTTTAGTTTTTAGTTCGAAAGATAGTAGAATTGTTAGTTAGATTTAGGAAGTAGGTGACAAGATTCCTATTCTTGTTTTAAGCCTTGTTTGCGTTGAAAAATATGCGTAGGTATAAACATAGTAGGGATCGAGTCGCCAAAAGTTGAAGCTTTCAGCTTTTCAAAAGTAAGGGTAGAATTTGTTAGAATAGCCTTTAAATTTCATGTATGATTGGATATCATATGGGAGGGCTATTTTAGTCTTTATTTTTGAAAATCAAGATGGCGTCAGTTCTGCAAAATTTCGGGAAGAAAATTTGTCGAGTAACGAAGTGTCGCGAAATTCCGCCAATTAGGGGTAGAAGGGCAAAATGGTAATTTTTACCTAAAATGCCGCTTATAGTGTCAAATCACTAATGGAAGTGATATTATTCTTATAGGATATCGAAATCCCGATTTTCAGCCTTACGCGCCCGACGAGCCGTTGGAGATTTCACGATTTTCCGTAAAAGTACGCTTTTCCGTAAACGTGCTAGAAATACCGTAATCCGTCAACGAAGGTACGTTCGCATCGGTAACCTTAACTCTTGTGTTTATGGTATGCATATATGTGATGATAGGATGTGTGAATAGTTTGGTGCCGAAGGCAAGGCTAGTCTCACGGGTGTGCCATTTAGTCGTCGTAAAGCTCTGCGAGGCTCTATGGTAGACACTTACCTGGCCATTCTATTCGGTGCTATACGCACCGTGTCTTTGGAAGTGTACTTAGGTTTACTATATGTGATAGGTACATTCATGGATAGAGACTCGTTTAGGGTCACCGACTGGATAGAGGTTCTGTCTAGAGTCACCGACTGGATAGGGATTCGTTTAGGGTCACCAATTATACATAACGGATAGAGATTTTGTTTAGGATCACCGACTTTGACAGAGGCTCTGGTCTAGGTCACCGACTTGATAGGGATTCTCGCTTAGGGTCACCGATTATACATACTGCTTTTACACTTATGTTCATGCATCCGCTATGCTCTTGTATTGTTTGAGCCGTTGAGATTGAGGATGTCTCAAGTTGTCAGTATGTGTATATATGAACATGAGGTTAACTGTTACTCGAGATCCAATGGGGTAAATTGATCTCGCCTATAGCTTCTGGGTCTGGAGGATCAAAGGCCGAGGAGAGAAGCAAGCAGCCTGAGTAGAAGACCCAGCTGAAGACTTCCTTTTGTTGTTCCATGGGAAGCCTTCCCTTTGTTGTTATACATTTATTTTGAAACACTCTACATAGCATCACGTTGTAAATAGCCACCTGACTTATGGCACTTTATATATACATATCGCTTACTCATATGCTCCGTTGCTCTACTCGATGATTTTGAAATGATGATTTTAAATGAAAAAAATTTTTATACCGCTTTTGAAAAGTCGGGTTGTTACATTTCTCGAGCAAAAGCAGTAGGTCAATGAATATACCAGAAATTAATTCCGTGGATTTGTCTCGTAAGACTAGTTCGTGATAACTTGAAATTAATGACTATTGAACTCGACTTGGAAACTAGGAGATGAAGAGGATGCACTACATATTATAGTTGCTGAATCAAGACTTAGAAATCAGATCAAACTTGGAAGCACACAATGCTTAAATTTCCAAAAAGCTTTATGTAATAAGTTGATGCATGCATTTCAATGATATCAAAGCATCTCGCACTTTATGAGATTTAACAAGACCTTAACATATTCAAAAATCAAAATCTACCAGACATGAATACTCAGCATTTCTAGGCCTGCATCTTAGTAAAGAGCACAATAAACTTGATGCCCCTATAGATTAGGTAATCTATAAATGTTTAATGATGATGTGATACTCAATACAAACACCCAATACATTTCAAACCCAAACATAACTAAGTCAGTACCTTCTACACCCAATACATTTCAAACCCAACACATTGCATTCCTTTGTTCAAATTTTGGCACGAGTGAATGTCAATATTCAAAGATAGGGATTCTTCCAGATCACTTCACAAATAACTACAGCAACATTGAAAACGATTGTGTCCCCCAAGTTGTATAATTTAAATTATTTGGTATACCGGAGCTTTGAATCATAAACAACATACGTAACATCCAAAACAACGATAAAACACAAATATAAAGAAAGGGAATAAAGATAGGGATTCTTCAATATCACTTCACAAATTTGTAATTTTCACCTCTATTTTATCCCAAAATTTGCAAGAGAGATATTTGATTTAGTCTACTTTGAGAATATCAACAATAATAATTATAATAAAAAAATCCTTCCATCAAGATTTCTAAGAGCTGGATGGCTCCAAGAACCAATAATCAACGGAATGATCGAATATAAAACATGAGAGTGCATGAACGGTACAATGGCAGTTCAAAAACGTTGGATTTTAACAGGCCCTAGGGCCTCTTCTGGAAATGTCAGATTCTAAGGGCCTTAAGTGGGATATCAGAGTTTAAAAGGGCCCTAGTACGGATTTTCCCTTCAAAAATAACAAAAGAGAACGTTGGTTTTTTTACTTTTGAAGACATCTGAAACATTTTTGGAAGCATGTGCAGGCAATTTGTTTAAAACACACGCATTTAATAAATATGTGATATTGATCGAATTAATGTGAGTTTAATCTATAGTAATTTTTTTATTAAATAACAATAATAGAAATAGATAATTTATTATTAAATTCAATAATAATATAATATTTATAACATGATTGATTTTTTTTTTTTTTTGCCGCTTACCGGTACCTCAATCCTGTTCGAGACACATACCATAGCATGCTTCAATTTTCATAAACTTTTGACGGAAAAAGAAAAAGAAAAAAATATATAGAATTCTAAATAGTAAAGTCTTAGGTACGACAACTCAAAAAAACATACCTTTCCTCTTTTAAGCGTTTGGGAAAAAATACACTTGACACTTAGTTTGTTTGGACAAAACCCGCTAACATCATAACCCTACTATTCCTATTGTCTTTTTCGGCCATCGAGAGTCGTTTTCAGTCGAACCCAACCATAAAAATCTTCATCTGACTTCTCAACGACAAATGCACCAGCGAATACCCTGAAACTTGTCTTAGTAATTGCTGCATGAGTTGCTTTTGCTTGTCTAACTCACATTTTCGTTTGTGAGCTCTTACTAGGTCACATTCCTTTGGTGCTCAGTTCTTCTTATTTGTAGGTATGATTTATCTCATCCACTTCACATTATCCATTATGCATTCACATCGAAGGTTCCTGTCATGTTACTCATAGTGTTCAACTTGGCCAATTGAGGTACCTTTGTGAAGTCACGATGCGATAAAGTATTCAAGGTGGTGACATGAACTTGCTTTTGTGAAATTATGTTTTTTTAGAAAAAACATATTATTGCTCTGATCGAAGGTTCCTTTCATATTATAAGAAGTTGTCAACCCATTGTTTTGACTAAGTTTCTATTGTATTGATCTTTTTGAGGTAACTTCTTGAGATATGAATCCCTAAGCAAATACATCTCCTTTTTGGAAGTATTCATATCTCCGAATTTGCTTCCAAAAGATCAATATGGATAAGATGAAGAAACTAGTTCAGTTGTACCGAAACTCATACATGAACAAACAAATACTTGCAACATTTATGAAGTCACAATGCGATAAAGAATTCAAGGTGACATATTAAATTGCTTTTGTGAACTTATATTTTTTTCTTTGGAAAACTCATTACTTTGATCAAAGGTTGTTCTCTTGTTCATACATATTTAGTAGGTGACACCAAGTCAAAGCTTTGAAATTTAACATTGTGATCATTTATGGACTCTTCAATGTGAGAGTTTTTGAGCTACTTGGTCTAGACTCTATTAATAGAGTAGTACTTCCCATATTGAGTAGTGATGCAATTTCAAATGGATCAAAATTTTCTAGACTTTGTGGCTAGAATTAATCGCACTCTTGGCCTGTATATATCATAATGTAAGTGTTTATCATCATGGCTCGTTTGTGATAGCGATGAGAGAAGTGACTTATTTGCAATCTGACTTTTGCAAACAGACGATAGGATAAAAGTCAGATTGTAAATGTGATTTGTGTTTGGAATAACGATGAGAGAAGTGATTTTTTCCCTAAATGGTCTCGTGTTTGGATGATTATTTGAAAAGTCAATTGAGATGGAAAATGATTGAAAATGACATAAATCTTATTAAATACTATATATATTAGTTGTATATATTATGATAATTGAAGACAAGAATTTAAATTTAAATTTGATTAAAAAATTAAAAAAACTCTAAAGTACTTAATTAAATATATTCTAATGGATAAATTAGAATGCTTACAAATGTGTATCTAATAGTATATTGCTTGTTGGATCACCTATCCCTAACATTTTTCTCCAGACCCTGAAAAAAGTCACGCCAGAAGCTGAAAAAAGTGACTTATATCAAAAGCCACTTTTTTACAATAAGCCCATTTGACCCAAAAGTTATCCTAAACCGTCCAAATTAGCTTATTTTTCTCCATTGGGCTTATTCCATTGTGCATTGCCATGTCAAACAGGTCCATACCTCATGTCTCTTGTAACAATCTTCCATATTTACCGTATAATTAATAATTTTATACTCAAACACATTTAAGACCGACCAAAATATATTAGCCCACAACAAACACCATATTAAATGGCTCCATTTACGTACAAACTCCAGTATGCAGCGGAATACTCAATATGCAATGTACTAAAAGGCTCTAGAGTTCTGCAATATACGTTAGACTATACTCATGTAACAAAACGATACATACAAGATCGATAACTCAAATTAAGTCTTGGATGTATTCCCTTTGATAGCACCCCCTTGATTCTCGCTTGAAAAAAAAAAGAAAAAGAAATTAATGGGGTGAGTGATAGGACCTCGAACCACATATCCAATTTAACGAGTACACATGGAATGATTACAACATAGTTAGCAGGCGAATATACCTTCGTTTAACATAAAGTCTTAGTAGTTTTCCAAACCATTTAATAGTTCAAAATAATTCAATATGCATGTAATTCCCACCCATCCTTGTAACCACGACATAATCTATGGGCTAAAACATAATAGGATTAGTCTCTTTGACAAGACTGCACTAAGCTCTCCAATGATAAGGTGTAGCTCGGCCAAAGGCTACAACCCTTATATCGGACCATGGGTTCCCTTTCTTTTGAATAGAGAAATGTGTCATGTCTCTTGAGCTGACCCTTATCCCGACCAAAGGAAAGGTGATAGCAAACTTATACCACGTGGTATAAAATCAACCTCCTACCATCACATCTCATAACAATCCCGTATGTTTTACTAATGGAAGCCACTATCATGTCATGGAAAAAAGGAGAAATTTCTTATAAAGCTACTTTAAATAGGAAATTTCAAATTACGTTGGTAAATTTAACAAATCCCTAATCAAGTCATCAACTCAATTTAAAATTTCAAAATGTGGGTAAAATGACCTTTCTACCTCTCCTAGTCTCCTCTCTTCTCAAAAGAGTTTAATTGCTCTCTAGCTTATTTTTCTCCCAATAAATTTGTGAGTATATTCAACATGAATATATATAATAAAATAAAATACGATTAGTTTAAATCAAAAGCATTTTTTGTGTTTTGGAAGTATCATCAATTAAATTGATTCTACAAGAGCCTTAGTTATAAAAACGATAGAGGCTTGCACTTGGGAAGGTATCACAGATTTGTTGGAATGAGAGCGCTAATTGGAAGCCTTTGAGACGAAGAAGATGAGATTTGTTTTTGCTTCTAGATCTTGTGTGGGAGTAAAGTGATTATCATCATGGCAATATTATGAAGAGGCCACCGAAGAAATTATTAATTAATAAAAGAAAGCGACTGTGATTTCGTCTGCCATAGTCAATTTCACAAGTTTATAAGGCCTGCTTGGTATGCGGAAAATTTGAAGACTGAAGAGGGAAGGGAAAGGAAAAAGAGTGAATGGAAAGGAAGGAAGGAGGGAACTTAAAAGGGTGTGTTATTTGATAAACATGTGAATGGAACATAGGTTATTTGGTAAAAAGAAAATGAAATAGTGCTTGTAAGAAGAAAATGTAAAATACTCATAATACCCCTTAAATTGGAATTTTTTACAGAATGAAATTAAAATTTCATTAATATATTTATTAACGAAATTTGATTTTCTAAATAAATTGAATTTGAGAATCAAATTCTTTTCTCCCCCTTACTGAAACAACAAAATTCTATCCGCCTCGGTTTTATCTTCATTGTACTCATCTGTTGATTTTTCAACAAAAGAATCTATTTATTAGAGAAGAATTATTTTTTCTTTTTGGAGTAACAAAATCGTTGTTCTCAAATGTTTATTGAGAAGAATTCTCAAAGGTTTTTTTAGTATAAAGATGAATGTAGCCACTAGCAAGTGTGTAATGACAAACTATGATGCAAAGAATTAGTTGTAGAATTTAAAAGCATCAAACAAGCTCTGGTATAGAGCAAAGACAAACTAGTGATCAAATTGAAGAAGGAGAAAAGTAATAGACAATAAAGAGTAATGTCAAAAACAGAACTGTGGCACCGGTGCTTTTGTCTACAATACTACGTGGCTCATCAAGTTTTTTTTTTTTCATGGTTACACTATCAATGCCACTGTTTGTGACCAAAGTGAATTCTCTCCTTTATATGCTTCAAACAATCATCTCCAAACTCTGAAAATTTTCAACTTACAATGACTGGTTTTGAAAACCAGTCATTGATATATATTCATATTTTTTGTAATTTCGGCTTAAAATTCAACAACTGTTTTTTTAAAAAAATCGAGGAAAATAACTTTCAACGATCTTATCTAAAAATAGTTGTTGAAAGTTAAGTCAAAATTTTAAAAATGTCACTGCCTCCTTTTTAAGTTCTATTTTTTTTTTTAAACATACATTAATTAGTGTTGTTGAATGAACTTTTTGTAGTAGTGATACTTACACGTATTATTATTTTGGCTTTGCCATTTTCAAAAGCGAGATATTTTATGTTGCAATACCCCAACAACAATTTAAAATATTTAAATTGTTGATGTATATATAACACTTTAATGTGTATAAAAATAAATATTGAATTTATACTAAATACAAATAGTAAAATATTTAGGTCAAGTTCTTTATATCCATTTCATCAAGTTTTCCAATAATATGTTGTCATGTATCTTATTTTTGACTTATTATTATTTCACCATAAACCCATATGAAATAGATAGGACACATGTTCATGTGTGGTTGAAAAACTTGACGTGATGGATATAAGGAATTTGATGTAAATATGGATATTAAGGCTAAACAATAAACTTGAATGTTAAATTTTAGAGTAAAATATATTGACTACCGTTCTATTTTACCTAAATTACACAAACCTCTCCTCTATTATGAAAACGTAGGTAGACCTCTCTTACATATTTCAAATTCCATTTTCATTCACCAAACCGTTATTTGACCGTTAAGTTTGACTATTAAACATTTTCTTTGACCAAAATACCCATCTTTTAACAAAAATGAATAAACATTTATATTTTTCTAAAAATAACTTTAATGCAAACAAAAAATAATTCTAATATATATATTGTAACATCCCAATTTTAAAGCGGAATTTTTTTTTTTTCAATCAGAGTAGAGCATTAGAGCGAAAGAGTAACTGATACATATTCAAAATATAAACCAGAGTGTAACATAGTATTGATAATACAATATCCTACTGTTCCAAAAGTAAGTACAAAAAGTGAGTAACAATTCTCCTACTGCCGCTTCCCTGCCTCCAACTCGGTCCTCCTGACCTGAAGCAAAGCCGAGATCCAATTTACCACATTGGATCTCAGTAATTCAGTTAACCTTATGCTCAAACAATACAAGATACTGCACAATGATATTCAAGACAATACAACAAGATATCAATACATAAGCTTACAAAGAGATGCATGATCAATATGACGACAAAACATAAGCACAGAGCAAGATGTAAAGCCCCATAAGGTAAACAATAACAATAGCTTGCACAAAACCAAGGCACGATAACCACTCGTGTCCTCGCTAGGAAAACATAACGGCATTATTATGACTATAACCCATAAAAACCGCTCGTATATCAAACTCGAACGTATCTATCACATATATGTACTTTTAAGCAAAGAAAGGATTAGTGTTACAACGACGCCGCTCATACCTCCGTTGACAATATACGGTACTTCTCGTACGCTTTTGACAAAAACTACACTTTTGACTAAACAATGAGGTTGACAAGCCGCACGTCAAACAAATGAACGACAGCAGATCATAGCACGGTTCGTGATCAAATATTTTCTATAGGAATAATATCACATTTGTCAATATTTGACATCATAACAGGCATTTTAGGTACAAATTACCATTTTGCCCCTATTCCTCTAATCGCCGTAATTTCGCTAGAGCTTCGCTACTTTGACTCCGACTTTCCAAAATTTTGCCAGAACTTCGAATCCATCATGATTTTCGAAATTCATACTTAAAATACCCCTATCATATGATATCTAATCATACTTGGAAGATTAAAGACTAATCTAACATTTCTATTCTAACTACCGAAACTTAAGACTCAGGACCGAAAAACTTACTTGAAGCTTCGCCACATGAATTCCCTGACTTCTTCCCTTCCTTGCTGCTCCTCAATTTCGGCCTTGGCCGAAGAGGAATGGTGTGAGAATTTCAAATGAAGCAAAGGGGTATTTATAGGGGTTTTGAGTTACTATTCATGCTTTACCAGACCGGATATCGACCGTCGGATCGCACTTGGATGAAGTGGCTCAATCTTGGCCCTCCAACCCTTCTTGGTCGACCGCCCCCTTAGGTGGCAAATGTGACATAATCTTGATGATGTCACATGGTACTTTGCTTCCGCCCGATAAAATTTCCTAATCTGTTCGAATCGCGTAATCGCGCAAAATCTCGTAAATCCGGAATCACAACTTTGAAGATCCTTTCTTACTCACTAAAAATGCCTGGGCTAAATAGATTTTTGATCCCTTCTAGGTCTTCTCGGTCCCGCCAAGTTTATGGAAAAACGTGTTTGCCATTTTGGAACGAACTTCCTGAATCATCAACCTCTGACAAAAATTTACCGATTCCAAATATGTCCAGATATTTCTCAACTCATTCCCAGATGTTGAGTTATAATTTATTTTCTTCGAATTCCAACTTGTGACTATCTGCCTCTTTCACAGATTACCCTTTTTCGTCTTATTACTTAAGTATTCTACCGATCACGGAAATGATTTCTGAAACAGTCCAGTCCGAGATAAAAATTCACTCATTAATATTCTTCTCGACTTTAGAAATCTTGTCCATGATTTTCTGAATAGGATTTAATTTCTATCCGTGGTCATTTATCCTATTTGCTTTTTACATAAATTATATTATTATTATATTACAAGTTGCAAATAAATATCATGATATTTTCTCATTCACTCTTATCCATATTTTTTTCCCAAAATTCGGCTGGCCCTTTTTAAAGTATTATTAATATTTATTTTTTAATTAATTAATTATTTAATTAATTATATATTACAATTTTCTTAAAAAATTCACAAAATTCTCTTATTGGTCCATACTTCGATTTAGGCTTAAAATTACCTAATCTCACCAATTTTTCTTCATAATTTCCAATTAATTAGAAAATATATTTTATGCTAATTTTAGCCATAAATAACTAATTATAGGGTTTTACATAATTATCTATGGATTTTCCTTTGTTCATGCTTAAGTAATTAGCCAATAATTACTTAATTAACTCCTTATTAATTGTTGATAATTTTCTTAACTAAGACAAATTATTGTCTCACAAATTTTATTAACATTGATATTTTACCTCCCATGTAAAATATTAAAAATAATGGGGTCATTCTCGGGTCGTTTTAATACTTTTTGATTCTTCTTCTTTAATTTTTCAAAGGTGATAATTTATTAAATTACCAAAACTAGAGACAATATACTCTCTTAATTTTAATAATTATTTTACTGCCTCCTAGGATTTTTCACAATTTGCTTAGATCTTTATATGCTCCCAAGGGCATTTTAGTCATTTTGACTCCTTATTCTTTTCCTAATTTTCAAGAGATTTTTCCCTCATAAAAATGATAAACACAACATAGAAATTGAGACCACAATTTTTCTTATCAGAAATAGCCATTTTATTTATCCGGGTATTACATTCCCTCGTTAAACAAAAAGTTCGCCCGAAATTTAATCTATCGTAATTAAACTCAGGGCCATGAACTCCGGATATTTCTCCTTCATCTCTCACGCTTCCCAAGTTGCCTCTTCGAGTGATAAACCCTTCCAGACTACCTTCACTATCTGTATGGTCTTGTTTCTAAGCCGTTTCTCCTGGTGTCCGATAATTTGTTCCGGCTCGACTACGAAGGTATTATCATGCCGTACTTCAACGTCCTCGTACTCGATGAAATGATCGCGGTCTGGTTGGTACTTCTTCAATTGTGACACGTGGAAACTTCGTGGAGATTACTCTAGTTCTGGGGTAGGGCTATCTCGATAAGCTACTTGTCCTCGCTCGCTAAAATTTCGAATGGTCCAACATATCGTGGAATGAGTTTCTTCCTTTAAGCGTTCTACCGACACCGGTTACTAGGGGATAACTTTAGAAACACATGGTTGCCGACATAGAACTTCGAGGTCTCCTCCTTTGCCGCCGTAGCTCTTCTCGTATGCTTTGTGCCGCCAGAGTCTTTTCTTGATCAACGCGATTTGTTCGAGGTCTCCGTTCTAGCATATGTGCCCACGTAATCGCTTCTGGACGACCTGTCTGAAGATAATGGTGATTGACACTTCCGCATGATAACCGTTGTTATATGCAAACCCTACTAGCGAAAGATGTCAATCCCAACTTCCTTTGAAATCTAGGGCACATGCTCGCAACATATCCTCCGGCGTTCGAATCGTTCTTTCGCATTGACCGTCTTCTTTGAGGGTGATAAGCCGAACTGAACTCGCCTTGGTACCCACACCTTCGTATTGCTCGCGAAACGGATTGGAACCGCGATCCCTGGCCGTAGATAATACTCTTGTGGACACCGTGTAGCCTCACAATCTCTTTGATATAAATCTCCGCCAATCGCTCCGGAGAGTAATGGATACCGATGGAATAAAGTGTGCCGACTTGGTTAATCGGTCAACAACTACCCAGATCGTATCATGATTCCTGATCTTGGGCAAACCCACCACAAAATCCATGGCTATGTTCTCCCATTTCCATTCAGGCAATTCGAGTCCTTGCAAAAGACCAGGGGGTCGACGATGTTCGATCTTCACCTTTGACGGAGTCAAGCATTTGGCCACGATCGGGCTACATCTTTCTTCAACCCGGCCACCGTGAGTTCGGATTTCATGTTCTGTACATCTTGACCATGCCGGTGATAGGTCATGGTCTTGGGTCTCACCTCGAGAGATCTTCTCACGTATCTCTTTAGCCCACTCATCTTGCTTTTGAGCTTCACAACTTCATCCCTCAGATCATACTCCCTTGACTCACAAGAAGAGTTGCAAGATAGGCATCAGCCGGTGTGTGGAGACCCATGCAAATTTGATTGGATAGATTCAGATCTCTGAAATCTTCAAGCAATTTCTGCTCCTGAATCATCATATACGCCACCTGCACCGTCTTTCTGCTAAGAGCATCAGCAATGACGTTGCTTTACCCTGATGATACTTGATCTCCGTGTTGTAGTCTTTGATCAACTCCATCCAAACGACGTGTCTCATATTGAGTTCTCATTGATCGAAAAGGTACTTCAAGCTCTTGTGGTCACAAGACAGCTTCTACGGTCACACCGTACAAATAGTGCCTCCATATCTTCAAAGCGAACACGATAGCCGCAAGCTCTAAATCGTGTGTAGAGTAATTCAACTCGTGAGCCAGTCACCGACGAGAGGCATAAGCCACCACTCCGCTCCGTTGCATTAGGACAACATAAGTTTCACTTGGATCCGGATAATCAATACCGATGCCGTAGTCAACCTCTCCTCGGCCTCTCGAAAGCTCTCCTACACATGCCTCCCCATACAAAGGGTTGGTTCTTCCTTGTAAGCTTCGTCAATGGTAAGGCTAGACGCGAGAAATCCCGTATGAATCTGCGGTAGTATCCCGCTGCATCTTAAAACTACGTATCACCGTCACCGCTAGCCGCTTCGCACTACCCGTAACCGGCCACCTTGCCCCGGATCTACAACAACTCCGCCACTTGATATCACATGGCCCAGAAATTTTACTTCCGGCAGCCAAAATTCACATTTTCTAAGCTTAGCATAGAGTTTCTTTTCACAGAGTATGCATAATACTTGTCGCAGATGTTCTTCCTGCTCTTCTTTGCTCTTAGAATAGACGAGGGATATCGTCAATGAACACCACTACAAATTTGTCTAGGTGTTGGTGAAAGATTCTGTTCATATAGTCCATGAACACGAGAGTGCATTAGTTAAACCGAAAGGCATCACAAGGAATTCGCAATGCCCGTACCTTGTCCTCGAAAGCCGCCTCTTGGGAACATCACCATCATTAACTCGCGGTGATGGTATCCCAAACGCAGCATCAATCTTTTTGAAAAGACAAGAACCAGCATAGTTGATCCAAAAGATCATCAACCGTGGAAGTGGGTATTTGTTTTTTACTCTGTTACTTTGTTCAATCCCTGTGTAGTCGTTAGTAGAGTCGAAGGCTCCCGCTCTTCTTTTTCACGAACAGCACCGGGCTCTACGGTGATACACCGGGTCGAATGAACCCCTTAGCTAGCAATTCTTCTAGTTGCTTTTTCAACTCCCTGCATCTCATTCGAGCCATACGATACAACGCCTTTGATATTGATCTCGTACCGTGCATCAATTCAATCGTGAACTCCACTTCTGATAGGAGGTAGCAAGTGAGATCCTCCTAAAATCACATGGTGAAATTCATTGGCTACAGGAATATCCTCGAGAGAAAGGTCAGCTTCTCCCTTGACTGAGAAGAATACCATGTACGCTTGGCATCCTCGCTTCATGCATCTATCGCCTGTGAGGCAGAGAAAGTTCAGGCTCACATCAACCTTGTCTCCGCTAGGTGAATCGAGAAATGATTTCCGCTTGTCGCACACACGATCATTGCACCGCTTGTCGTCGCCCGCTTTAAACCGAGTATGACATCGATGCCATGAAGTGGTAATCGGATAAGGTCTACTTTTGAAGCTCGCCCTCCACATTCAGCAGTATAATTTATGCATGCATCGAAGTTAAAGATTTTACACCAAGGGGTGTAGACACTACTAGATCATATGGTAACCTATAGGCATGCATTCCTAAACGATTTGCACAATCATAGGAAATAAACGAATGACTAACCTCGAATCATACAATGCCCGCAATAGATTCCCATTAAGGTAAATTGTACCTTGGACCATCTCCTGACTTCCCGGCCTCTATGTCTGCTGCCACCGTGAAAAAGATCCGGCCAGGCGCCCGAGGTCTTGCCTCTCGCACTCTTCTCGTGGCAATCCTACTCGATATGTCCAGGCTTCCGACACCAGGCAGATTTGCTTCCCATCACAGCTTGGCTCCCGGATGGTACTTCTTGATTTTGGACATGTTTGGGATCCCGGTGCATCCGGGATAGTTCTGTTTCCCGGCTTGATACGGCCTCTTGTTCCCGCCTCGGCATTGTTCCAGGCGCCTTCCTCTTTTTGTGAGGAACCCCAGCGGTTAGAATCACCACGTCTGCATTGTTATTGTTGAAGTTTCGAATCTCCGGAATCCTTCAAATTCTTCTCAATCATCCTACAAGCTTCCACAAAGACTGGCCGACTCAAGGAATCGTTGAGACACGAGTCTTTCACCTATTTCGTACTTCAGCCCGCGGATCGGCAATGTTCACCATACTGCTTCTATCATTGTCCTTCCGCAGTGTGATGAGTACCGCGATAAATTGGTGAATCGAGCATAGTAGTCATCAAAAGATTCCTTCTTGACCCCGCCGGATATGGAGAAATTCCGACTCTTTATTCATTTGTACGTATGAGGAAAGTACGCTCTTGGAATTTCTCCGCAAATTTCTCCCACGTCACGACAAGAATGTGTCCTAGGTAGCCGCCATGGACTTTCACCAACGATCTGCGTCTCCTTCAAGCTTGTAGATCGCCTGAGCCTTGCGACCGGCATTCAATCACCTTGAAGATTTTCTCCAATCTCTTTAACCAATCCTCTCACAGTCTAGTTTACCCCTAAAGTCAAAGGTTTCACTACAGAATTGGTTAACCAAGATTGGGTAGTCTTT
>JAMWYP010000778.1:0-45931 GCA_025563575.1 Acacia pycnantha | reverse complement strand
CCATAGAATATGGGAAGAACTACTTGATAATATGGCCTGCGAAACTCCATGATTTTTGTGAGTTCCTCAAGGCACCTTCTAGAACTAGCATAATTTTTAGGGAAGATGATGATTGAAATTCCAGAACCTTCAATAATGCTTTGCAATAGTTCAATTGAGGTAACATCTTTGAGAATGGAGATTCCATCTTCCCTTAATTAGAGATGAATAGAGACAGTACAAGAAAGATTTTTGAGTGTCTTCGCCTCTACTATAACTCAAGAACACTTCATATTTATTGCCTGCATTTTAAATAACACAAACACATTAAGGGATCTGTAGAGGTTAATACTAGTTGTGAATTGTGACCATAAAAATTGTAAATATATTCAATAACCAAAAGATAATTCATTGGAGAAGCAATTGTGCAATTCATTTTTTTTTTGCCCGAAATTGTGCAATTCATTGAAAGACGCATTCATGTATCATTTTGTATCTTAAGTGCAAAATCTAATTTTTAGCCCCTTCAGCAAAATCCTGTGTTTTTTCCTTTTCGAGGCAAATCGGCCGTGCGTTTTTTTTTTTCTCCTTTTAAAGCACGTGTACTCTCCTACTGAAATACTCTCCACTGAAAGCAATTTTGTTTCAGATATTGTCATCGATTTTTTTAAAAAGATATAATATACATTTTTTTATCGGTAATTTTATTTTTTTAATATTTTGTAATATACGATAATAAATTATTTAACATTTTAAAAAATTCAAAAGCTTTACAATTTAATAACTAAATCTAATTTTGCAGTCGGGGTTGGCATGAAGCTTTGATTTTGGCTTCAAAATGGGTTTTGAGTACGGCATATAAAATTAATATCTTCCCACTGATAAATGAAAGGATTAAATGGTTACGCTGCTGGTTCAGATGCTGATTCACCATATCCATGGAATGTTCCACGAACATAGGCTTCAAAGATATTGGAGTGCTGGAACGATGAATCTTTTCTTGCTGAAGATGATGAAGAAGAAGAATCCGTTAAAACTGAAGCAAATATTAGCATCATCATCAATCAAACCAAAAACAAACAAAAAAGGTTGAGATGGAGAGGAAAATAAGTTACCTATGAATTACTGGGTTGGTGAAATGAAACGGCCGAGGGGAGGGGAGGACATACAGAGAGAGAGAGAGAGAGATTTGACGCTTTTGGTGCTTGTGGAGGAGAGTGAAAAGAGAAAGAGTGAAATGAAACAAAATGAAGCGTGACATTTCGTCCATTTCATTTTGCGCGACTTTGCTCCGATTCTTTTTACATCCGCCGCTTCCTTTTCCCTCGAACGATGCCGTTTTGGTGCTAAAAAAGTTTTCCCCAAGTATTTTTTAATATCAGTCAGTACCCTGAAAATTTTTGTAAGATCCTAAAATTTTTTGAGGATCTTAAAAAAATATTCAGGGAACTGAATGGTATTAAAAAAAGATACTTCAGGATTTTGATGGGTACTAAAGATACTTCAAGATAATGACTGGTACTGAAAAATTATTTTAAGATCTTGAAAAATCATTTTAAGGTATGTACTTACTAGTACTAAAAAGATACTTTAAGATATTGACAGGTATTGAAAAATATTTCATGGTCTTGAAAAATTATTTCATGGTATTTACTGGTACTAAAAAAATACTTCAGAATACAGAGTGATATTGAAAAAATATTTCATACTCTGGAATAAAAAATATTTTAAGGTACTGAAAGGCACTAAAAAAATACGTTAGAATTTAAATGCTATTTTTCAAATTTTGTATAAATTAAAATATTTTTTTATAAAAATAAAAAAAATTATATTTGAATAGTTGATATTAGAAGATTTTGGTGTTGATCGCTTTTTCAGAAGACTTGCTGCTATCTGCGCAAATTCCTTGAAATTCCAACTGAATTAACTTTCCAACCCAGAGAACGTCAAGGCCACTTAGTTATCCTATATATTGTCCGTACTATAAAATCTAATTAATGAATTTGAGAAAATTAAAAATGCTAAATAAATTGCTTAATTATAACATATGTAACATGATTTATTTAAATATTAATTTTATAAGTTAGACAAATTAGTTTAAATAAAAATAATAAATAAACATATTTTATAGTAATTTCTTTAGCATTTTTAAATTTTGCAGATTAATTAACTAGGTAGTATATTAGGGGGAAGGTCGTATGACTTTAGAATGGAGTTAACACAGACTTCCATGCCCATTAAACTTGTGTCAATTCTGTAGCCAAAATCATATACGATGGTTTTAATTTTAATTTACATCCTACTAAGTATTAATTGAGTCATACTAACTGCTACAAAATATTATATTTGTGAATTTGTAGCAGTTGGAAAGGGAACACTGTTACAAAAGACAAAAAGTTGGAAGTTTGTCGCAGTTATTACTTCAAAAGCTGCTACATAATACAAAGGGTTGTATGTTTGTAATGGTTTTAGACAACTGCTACAAAGTGACACATTGACCAAAGTAGGGTTTTGTGATTGTGTAGTGGTTTTGTCAAGAACCGCTACAAATCAAGCGGCTATATAAATGCAGTCACCTCTTATTTTACCACTTCTGACAATCCCTGTGCGTGCTCTGAAAAGTGTTCTTCAAATCTGAGGTTCTGCTTAGAAGACTGTTTGGATAAGCTTTAGCAACCTAAAAAAACTCAGTTGGGTAGGAAAAATGCCCAGTAAAAAAAAACAGTTGAGAGGTGTTTGAATAAGCATTCAGATGATTAGGCTTAATATAAGCTCGTTTTCTCGATAAGCCGGCTTTCAGAGCGTTGGACGGAGCTTTACACCTTCTTCCAAACCTTCTTTCCTGTATTCTGTCCTCACACCTTCTTTCTTCTTTCATCGTCCTCTTTCAGCTCAGAGCGTTGGGGGCTTTGCTGTTCACATTTTTGCTGTTGTTCACCTTCGGGCGTTGAGTGATTCTTCTTCGAATCACAACTTGCAAGGTGATTGATTTTTTTTGGGTGGTTATTTGCATTGAATCGCTACAGCATGCTCAATGATTCTTCTTGGAAATTATTGATCTTTCATTGCCTGAACTGTTTTTGAAGAAAGGATATCACAACACTAATTTATAAACTTTATGGAATGCGAAAAAAAAAAGTGAAAAAAGTATCCGTTCATTCTTCACAATGAAAAAAGATACCAAAGTTTCGAAATTTACACCTTTTCCGACCTTCAATAGCTGCTGGCAGCCCCGCGTCAATGGAAGTTGGAACCCCGCCATTGAAAAACTGAAGAAAACTAAATTGGGAATCACTACTAGAAAACAGTTGATTAGCGACGGAATTTTTTCCGTTGCAAATTTAGGGGTATTTACGACGGAATTGTATTTCCGTTGCAAACTCATTTTAAATTTCTCAACTTCTTCTTCCTCTTTCATTTTCACGATCCCTCCCTCCCTCTGCGCTCTCCCTTTTCCCTATTCGTCCTCACCTCCCGTTGTCGTGCCGCTGCCGCCGCCCCAGGTCTCCGCCGACGCCCCTGTTGCCACCCCTTCCGGTCTCTGCCGTCACCGCTTTGCCAGGTAAGTTTGAATTTTTTTTTCCAGGTTTTTTATCATTTATTGTTAGATAGTTGCTTTGTATTTGGACATGTTTGCTGTGGTGTACACACTTGATTCAGATCCTTTGGTATAGTGCTTTGATTATATATTGGAGTTGTTTTTTAAAAAAAAAAATTGGTTTAATTTTGACCCTATGCTATCAAGATATGAATCTTTATAAGGAAAATTAGGAAAAAGGACCTAGATTTATATGAGTTTTAAAAAATAAAAGTCCATGTAATGTTACATTAATATACTTATAAAAGGCTAGATAATCTATTATATTTTTTATTCAACAATGGAATATATATATAGGATTGCCTCCCCAGAGAAAATACTCGTGCATAAACCAAAAAAAAAAAGTTAAAATAATTTAAAATAATCAATAAAGTCTATAATATTCAAATAATAATCATGTTTAATTTTTTTTTTTTTTGAGATAAAGCTTTTTCAATGACTAAGATATTAGATAAAAGATTTAAGATCTTCTCAATTGGTCTATTTTACTTAGAGTTTTTTTATACAAGATTATATAAATCAGGAAAACAGCTTAATGATTTAAATAGCCTAATATCTGTGTTAATAATTAAACAATATATTGATGATAAGACTATTTAGATGTTAGTTAAAGTTTAAAAAATGATGATTTTGAAGTAAAATTTAAATAATATATTGATGATATGATTATGAATTTTATTTTTTTAATGAATTTTTATGATTTTTTTTATTTTTTATTTTATTTTTTAACAAAGAATAATTTTGCGACGGAAAAAATTTCCATCGCAAAATTCAAATTTCGCGACGGAATTTTTCTTTTCCGTCGCAATTGCGACTGTGTGTTTTGCAACGGACTTTTTCCATCGCAAAACAGTTTTGCGGCGGAAAATTGTAATACTCAGATAAATAAAATGGCCAATTCTGATAAGTAAATTTGTGGTCTCAATTTCTATGTTGTGTTTATCTTTTTTTATAAGTGAAAAATCTCTTGAAAATTAGGAAAAATAATAAGGAGTCAAAATGACTAAAATACCCTCGTGAGGCATAAAATAGCCTAAAGAAAAGTATGATAAATCTCAAGAGTATTAGGAAAAATATAAATGTAAATATACTTCAGAAAGTATTTGAAAGTATAAGGGAAAAGTATTCAGAAAGTATTGGATTAGAAAGTATAGAGAAGTATTTCAGGAAGTATTAGAAAGTATTCAGAAAGTATCGAAAGTATTCCGAAAGTATTCCAAAAGTATTCCGAAAGTATTAGTAAGTAGGAAAAATTGGAAAGTATGTGAAAGTATTGAGAAAGTATTGCCGAAAGTATATATGTATACATGCTGGCCGAATTTTGCAAGAAAATATGGATAAGAAGGAAGTAATATAATATCATGATATTTGTGAATCCACTTGCAATAAAATAATAATATAATTTATGTGGAAAAAACAAATAGGATAAATGACCACGGATAGAAATTAAATCCTATCTAGATAACCATGAACAAATTTTCTAAAGTCAGAGAGGAAAATAAACAAGTGAATTTTTATCTCAAAGTAGACTATCTCCAAAGTCATTTCCGTAACTGGCGGACCAGTTAGGGAATAAGACAAAAAATGAAAATAAGGCAGATAGTAGAAATGAAAATAAATTATAACTCAACATCTAGAAGTAAGTTGAGAATTTCCTGGACATATTTGGAATCATTGAATTTTTGTCCAGAGGTTGGCAATTCCGGAAGTTGATTCCGTAACCGACACGTTTTTCCGTAAAACTTCAGACAGACCGTTGGAACCCTGTATGGAATCAAAAAGTTTTTTAGACCATACATTTTTAGTGAGTGAGAAAATGTCTTCAAAGTTGTAATTCCGAATTTTTGGGATTTTACGCGATTTGCACGCCGATCGAGAAATTCTACCGGCTTAGGCTTCTGGAACAAGTAACTGATGTCATGCATGACATCATATTTTGACACCTAAGGGGGGAGAGGACGGTTTGGACAAGTGGCATGGTGAGGATCTTGCCACCTAATCCGTGTGCGATCCGACGGTCGGTATTCGGTCTGGTAAAGTGTGAATAGTGTCACAGAATTTTGCTATAAATACCCCCCTCCATTCAACTCTTCACACCATTTTGAGAGCTCTTGGCCGAAATCTAGAGAGAGGTTAGAGAGAAGGAGGAGTTCGGGGAATTCTGCAGCGAAGCTCTGAGTAAGTTTTTCGCTACTCAGTCTTAAGTTTCGATAGTTAGCATAGAAATGTTAAAATAGTCTTTAATCTTCCGAGTATGATTAGATATCATATGATAGGGGTATTTTAGTCCTAAGTTTCGAAAATCATGATTGGGTCAAGGTTCTGGCAAAATTTTGGAAAATCGGAGTCAAAGTAACGAAGTGCTGTCGAAATTCCGCCGATTAGGGGTATAGGGGCAAAATGGTAATTTTTACCTAAAATGTCCATTATGATGTAAAATCACTAATAAATGTGATATTACTCTTATAGGACATCAGTAACCTTGATCTGCTGCCGTTGTGCCGCCGACATTTCGCTGTCAACTCGCCGTTTTCCGTCAAAAGTACGATTTTCCGTCAAAACGTGTTGTTTCCGCCAGAAACACCTACGTTCGTCAACGGAGGTACGGACGCGTACTGTAACACTAATCCTATGTTTCTCATATACATATATGTCATAGATACGTTCATATACCGAGGCTCTGTCCAGAGTTGTCGTTATACATACAGCCTTGTACGGGTTATAGACATGATAATACCGTTTTGAGTTTTCCTAGCGCTGAGGACACGTGATCGTGGCACAGGGTAATGTGCAGGCTATTGTTGTGTAGGACTTTACATACTGCTTTATGCTTATGTCCTGTCTGTGTCACACTGTTGTTGTGTAGGACTTTACATACTGCTTTATGCTTATGTTAAATACGTGTCACAATTATCCGATAAGATCTCTTTGTTATGTCATGAATATATGTTTGTCTATATACTGTTTTATTTGAGCATAAGGTTAACCGTTACCTGAGATCCAATGGGGTAAATTGGATCTCACTGTAGCTTCGAGGTCCAGTGGGCCGAGGATTGAGACCGGGAAGCAGCAAGTCTAAGCCGATAGCCTGGAGAACCCTTTCTTGTTTTCTGTAGTTACTTTCAAACTCTAGGATAACTGTAATCGTTACTATGTTATACTATGGTTGATATTTTGATATGAATCAGTTACTCTTTCGCTCCATTGCTCTATTCTGATTGAAAAAAAAAAAATCCGCTTTAAAAATTGGGATGTTACAAAAATGCTTTTTTTGTGACGGAATTTTTCCGTCGCAAAAAATGACTTTTTTGATAGTGAATTACGAGTATTATTTTTGTTTTGGTTTTAGCCACGTGACATATTAGTGTTAGGGGTGTTTCCTAATAGTGTTTCTGCTTGTTCTCTATTTTTTTAGTAAGATTGGGAATCATTAAGGCTGAAGAAGGCTAAATTGGGAATTATTACTATTATTCAATAGGGTTCATGTTATTTTTAGTCATTTTCCATCTCAATTGGCTTTTCAAATAATAATCTAAATATGTTTCAGTTTTGAAAAAAGTCACTTCTGTCACCGTAAAATCAAACACAAATCACATTTACAATTTACAATCTTACTTTTATCCTATCTCACCTCTGCAAAAGTCAAATTGAAAATAAGTCATTTCTTCCACCGCTAACCTAAACAGACTCATAAGGACCCGTTTGGATTAGTAGTGGCAAAATTGACTTATTTTTAATCTAACTTTTGCACATTTAAAATAGGATGAAAGTCATATGTAATTGTAATTTATGTTTGGATTGACGATAGTACACTACTAGAAAAGACCAATTATAATTAACTTAGATTCTGGCAGAAATTATCTAATTGTTCTCATGAGGGGGAAAAACTCCTTCACCCTTGGTCGAATGTTGTTTAAATATGTGATAGTCTATGAGAAACGAACAGAGCCCTAATCACTAATTACTATTCACTGATTGATTGTTGAATTTGAATTTGAGCAAATAGAGAAACTTTTGCAGCAAGACCAATTATAATTCAGTTTACATAATTTAATATCTAAATATTGAGTTTACATAATTCAGTTTTTGTTTTTTTTATATCCTCATTATTTTCTCAATTATAAATATTAATCTTATATTCATAGTTTGTTATTTGTAAGAGAAACAATATTAGCAGTTGATGACAAGTTTGATTCAACATACATTAGGATTAATTTTGAGACATGGATATAAATATATAAAAAATAGATGCAAAGAGACTATTATGACTAAAATAAGCCAAACTACATATTATATATAGATGCAAAGAGACTATTATTACTACAATTATTTTTTAAATTTATGTTGATAATAAGTAAATTTATATTTATTAAAATATCTTTTTTATTTTATATTGTGTAATAACTTACATGTGGCTAAATCCGTATTTATGTTACACATTAGTTAAGAAATTATGAATATAATGATTAATGCCTATAATTGTGAAAAATGTAAGGATTCACTTTGTCAGCATGCATGAATTTTATTCCATTCACAAGTTTGAATCCTTGATTTTATTGGGATTATTCTCTTCTGTATTGTTTGACCCGTGTTTTTTTTTTTTTTTGCAATGGGTTGTTGGAATTGTACTTGCCACTTACATGTGGCTAAATCCTTGATTTTATTATATATAGATGCATATGTTTGTTTGCCACTTTCTTGATTAAGTGGCAATTAGTTGGTATAAGCATCTAATTGTGATAGGGTTGGGTTGGGGAAGTATGGAAGGCAATCGTGATAGGAGTTGGATGTACAATCGTCTAACTCAGAAAAAAAAAAACACTATCGAGTATTCTTGGAGGATTTGGAAGAGTTTATCCAATTTGCTTCGGCGCAAGCAACTAATTCAAGTACCGCGATCAGTTGTCCATGTGTGAAATGTAGGTGTTTAAAATTTCAAAATCCGGGCACGGTCAAAATCCATTTGTATAGAAAGGGATTCATGAAGGATTATGAATATTAGGAATGTCATAGGGAAGTCCAACAGACACTGAGTGGTTATTACGGGGATAGTAGTCATCGAGACAACCTTAATCAATATGAACAGTTGGTTATGGATGTTGCGGGACCGTCGATTGGCCAATATTTTGATCTCGTTACTCATGTTGAACCATCATACATGGGAGAGGAGACCGGTACACATACTCAACCATCATACATGGGAGATGATCCTAATCCGAAAGCCAATAGGTTCTATAAAATGCTTCAAGATGCGCAACGTCTATTATGGGAAGGTTGCAAACACATTGAAAATAGTTAACATTTATCGCTATCGGCTACCCTAGCAACACTAAGCTTGAAGAGTGATCACCATATGAGTGAGAAGAATTACAACAAAATGATGTAGATAATGGGTAACGTTGTTCCCAATGATAATAATTTGCCGAGGGATTAAGCAAAGAAAAAGGTGAAAGAGCTTGGGCTTAGATGTGAAAAAATTCATTGCTGCCCTAAAGGATGTATGTTGTATTACAAGGATGATGCTGAGCAGACCAATCGTAAATTCTGTGAATATGACATGTACAAGTTTGTGAGGAATTGAAGGAAAACGAGCCTTCAAGCATTAAGCAAGATGTGGTACTTTCCTCTCGTGCCTAGACTTCAGAGATTGTATTCATCAGAACAAACAGCTTCTCACATGAGATGGCACCAGGAGCATCGCAAGGATGAAAAATTTGTGACGCATCTATCCGATGCTGAATCTTGGCTTAAATTTGACGAGGTGAATCCTTTGTTTGCAGCGGATCCCCATAATGTCTGTCTTAGTTTATGTTCGGATGGGTTCACTCCTTTCAACAAGACGGGTAAGAATTATTCTAGTTGGCCTGTAATTGTGACTCCTTACAACCTCCCACCTTCCATGTGCATGAGAAGAGAGTTTTTGTTCCTTAACACGTTAATCCATGGGTCATCCAACCCAAAAAAGAATATAGATGTATATCTCAGACCTTTGATAGACAAGTTGAAGATGTTGTGGAGTGAAATGGTTCTTACATACGATGTATCATTGAGCCAGAATTTCACCATGCAGACTGCCTTAATGTGGACAATAAATGATTTCCCTGCATATGGGATGTTGAGTGGCTGCCAAACGTCGAGGAAGTTTGCATGTCTGGTATGTCATGAACAGAACGTGGGTTTTAGCTTGCAATACAGTCGCAAGGTCTGTTGGTTTGATAGGCACCGGTGATTCCTTCCCATCGATCATCCGCTTAGGAAAAATAAAAAAAGACTTCAGGCAAAATGTGGTTGAATGGGAAAATAAACCTCGTCGTTTAAGTGGTTAAGAAATATGGGACAAGGTGAAGCACATTCAAAGTGTTGAAGAGGGGGCTGCTTCCAGCGAACCTGAGGGATATGGCGTTGATAATCATTGGAACAAACGCAACATCTTTCGGGAGCTACCATATTGGAAAGATCAATTGTTAAGACACAACCTCAATGGTTCTGATTCTACTTCGTGGAAAACCAATCAGCTCCCCATGATGTTGCGTAAAGTTTATCTTACGAAGCTGCAATAGTTGTTACCCAGTTCAAAAAATATGTAATCAATGGGTATCGATTTGTAATTTTTGAAGCGAACGAAAATATGTCAAGTTGTAATTACGGTGTATGTTGTCAAGGTGGTCAAGTTGACGAGGTCGAGGGCAACTACTACGGGAAGTTAATTGACATAATTCAGCTAGATTACTAGTAGGACAAGTCGGTGACTCTGTTTCCATGTGAGTGGTTTGGTAACACTTCGCGTGGAACAAAAGTGGACAAATATGGAAATGTTGAGATCCACCGGTCAAGGAAATATACAGTTGGTTATGACCCATTCATACTTGCTCAACAGGCAGAACGAGTTTATTACACATCATACCCCACATGCCGCCAAGGGTGGAAGGGAGTTATCAAAACCAAAGCACTGAATATTATACCCAAGTCGAAAGAGTCAGAAACAAATGACGATATGACTGAACCGTTCCAAGCTGATGTGGAACATATATTGCCCGTAAATATTGTCGAGGATGATGTACCAAGCAATCTCTTTAATTTCGCTGCGGAGTTAGAGTTGATTCCTATCCAAATTGACAATGAGGAATTAGGCGATGAGGCACAAGAGATTTACTCTACTAGTGAATCTGAATTCGACGACTATGAGACTCCAGAGGAAGGTGTGCAAGCAGAGGTCGAAGAATAGCAATCGTCCGGTTGATTTGTGTTAGTTCTCTGTTCATGAGGATTTGTTATACTAAATACTCCGTTATTTCGCTATTGACATATTAAGTGTGTGTGTGTGTGTATATATATATATATATATATATACATAATGTTTATAAGTGTTTAGAGATGGAGCTTTCAGTAGGGCGTTCAGGTAGTGGTCGTAATGGTGGTAGAGCCCGACCCGTCCTATCAGCGGCATTCCTTAGCCAATCAATTCTCGATACCTTAGCCATCACTGTGGGAACGCCATAATTGTCATTCAATGTCTGAACCAACTTTTGGTAGTCACCCGAATTGTTCCCTAAACCCTAAGAATCAATGGAGAAAATATCATCAACACAAAGTGAGACACCAAATCGCCAAATTTTAGACAGATGCATTTAAGCTCAAAAGTAGCAGAAATGTCTTGAAAGATCGGCTTCGAATTCTAATCAAAGCCCGATCACCCAAAAAAATACCTAATGCTAAAATTCTTAATGCATGTGTTTGGTGCTTGTGAGAGATAGAAATAGAAAGAAATATGACTAACAGGAAGTATAACGGCGGGGTGATAGGTGGAGGAAGAAGGTGAGGTTGGCGATAATGAAGTTGTGCAATGCGTTCTGTGAGGAGAGACGAAGATGGGGCCACCCATTTTTCTGAAGCGAGCAAAGCATGAGGAGTGACAGTGAAATGTCTGAAAGGCGTTAAATCTTATAAGATAATTTTGAATGTGAGGTCCAAAATTGCCAACCAGAAGTGGAAGACGCAGAAGGTTGCTAGGTGCGGTTTGGTTCTTCCAAGGTGTCCAGTTCAAACAAAGAAATAACTTCACAGCCTCTCATTTGACCCAACGATTACAGTCGGGCCATGCCGCCCAGTTTTTTCCATTTATTTGAATGATGTCATTTTCTGTGTCTTGCAAAGAAAGAGACCCCACCCACACAGGCCTTAAAGCAGCTTATGCTTATGCCTCAGCTTAGCTCCTTCGGAAGATGAAAAAAATAAATAAATTCTTTTCCGCAAGTGGAAATAAAACTCTTCTCACATACTCAGTTCTAATATTGTAAAAACACTTGTAAAAAACTAAAACAGACAGGTTGAGTTTCTGAGAGGTGAAAGGCAAAATCGGATAAATTAGAATGTAATGAAGCGTGTGGAAACTATGGAACAGGATGAGAAGTGGAGTGTTGAGCAAGAAAGTGAGGCAATGATGTATGCTTGATTGTAATAATTGTAAAGGAGATGGTGAATCAAAGTGAAGCAATGATACACTTGTTACAACTATGGAAATGTCCAACTACTTGGATTAGCAGTAGAAGCAAGTAGGCAATGGTATTCCAAGTTATCTTCTACTTTGCTCTCATATGGTTACATCCAATCTGCCTCTGATCATTCTCTTTTTTTTAAAGCCACTTCTTCTTCTTTGACTGTGATTTTGGTGTATGTTGATGATGTGGTGCTTGCTAGCAATGATTTGACTAAAATTAATAATGTCAAACGTCAATTGGATGTTACCTTTACTATAAAAGATATTGGTGAGCTTCGGTATTTCCTTGGTTTGGAACTTGCTCGCTCTAAAGAAGGTATTTTTCTTTCACAAAGAAAGTTTGCTTTGTGTTCGCCTCACAAGTGTACGAGATTCGCAAGTAATAAAGTGATAAATAAAGTATCGTTCCCACGAGGATTTGTATAACAAATTGGTCAAGCAAGAGGCTTAGTGAATTTCATCAAGTTGAGCTAAAACAAAGTTTTGAGTTGGAATGAGAATTTTTAAAGACTATTTCTAAAACTTAAAATTGATAAAGACAAATGACTCTTTGACTTCAAGGATAATAAAGCCTAGGATTCTTTTTCCCCTTTTGCATTTCATAAAACTTGGTTAATTTCCTCTCTAGTAGCATTTCAATACATATATGTGTTAGTCTAAGGTTCTAAAACACTTGACCCGCTCTCTCAAGTCAAAATCAAGTTTCTCTTCTCATTAAAATGCACAATCTCTTGCTACAATTAATGAGAATCAATATTTAAGCAACAACCCTAATGTGACAATGCAAGGTTAGTAAATATATCTCTATTTTACCAACAAACCATCCATTTATCAAGTAAACTTCAAGACAAGCATGATTTCAATCAAGTTCTACACCTAGATTAGCTCTCTCAAGTCAAAACCTAAGTGAATAAATCATCTAAATGGAGGCCAATCACTTAGAAGCATTAAGCCCGTGTTGAAATCAACACATACATATATTAATCCACCAAAAGAGAGGAATATTCAAGTATTAATCCATACAAAGGGTCAAAAGAACCCTAGAATGAAAGATTTAGCTACTCATGTTCAAATACAAAGAGAGTCTAAGCAAAGATACTGAATACATGAAGAATGTAAGAGGAGAAGAGGAGAAAAGAGGAAGAACCAAGGTGAAATCCCCAAAAATCTCTTCTAGGTTGAGCACCCAAGCCTCCAAAGCTCCAAGATCTCTCTCCCAAGCTCTTCTCTTGTGTGCCCACTTGTTCCCTTGTGCAAAAAGTGTGTTTTTCGGCCCTTCCCTTTAGGTTAAATAGGGTTTTTCTGTTTCTAATGTAAAAAACGCGCAGCTATACTTTCTGCATTTTTTCACGACTGGTTGCGGCCAATTATCAACTTGTCACGGCCAGTGACACAGAGAGCTACTGGCTGCGGCCAGTTTGTCTACTTGCTGCGGCCAGTAACACAGAGAGCTACTTGCTGCGGCCAGTTGTACAGGTTCCTTCTAACTTTGTATTACTTCACTTCCTTTATTTCTTCCTTTGTTTCTTGGTTCTTATAGAGCTTCAAAACTTGACTCCATCCTCCTACAAAAGAGAGAAAGGAATCATCAATTCTCACTTGAATTACAAACTCTACAAGATATAACAAGAATTTCTTTGATTTTCCTTGATACTTTGATATGCACATTTTCTTCTATACACTTCATTTTCTATGCATACTTAAAGCCCAAAATAGGTAAAAGAGACTGAAAATGTGCTGGAATGTTGTCAATTTCTAAGAGTTAACACTTTGGAGTTGCTTAAAGATACTAGTTACTTAGCTTGCAAACCAACTTCATTACCTACGGATCTTCATCTCAAGCTTTCTAAAGATAAGGGCAAACCACTTGACAATCCCTAGCTCTATAGGAAACTTATTGGTCGACATCAATATCTCACCACCATTCAGTTTGATCTTAGTTATGCCACTTAGCAATTAAGTCAGTTTATGTCTAACCCTCGCGACATTCATTTACAAGCAGCAAATTGTTTACTAAGGTATATCAAGTCTTCTCCTAGTGTTGGACTTTTTCTTTCCTCGACTTCAAACTTGAAACTACTCTGGAGCTTTAGTGATTCAGATTGGGCTAGCTATGTTGACACTAGGCGATCTATTATTTGTTTTGCTATATTTCTTGGTTCTTCTTTGATTTCTTAGCGAGCAAAGAAACAACCAACAGTGTCTTGGTCCTCCACAGTGGCTGAATATTGAGCCCTAGCTTCGAGAACTTGTGAATTGTAGTGTATCATTTATCTTCTAACTGATTTTAGTCTCTCACATATTGATCCCACACTCTTAGATTGTGACAAACAATATGCTATACAGATTGCTACCAATCCAACATTTCATGGGAGAACCAAACATATCGAGTTGGATTATCATTTGGTTCGAGAAAAGTTACTAGCTTGGGTCATTCATACAATGGAACTATGTGCTTAAAAGAAAACAAAGGAGGTCATATGATCATAGTTCAATCATGGCATAAATAATTTGCAAGGTTAGATACTAAATGCGAAAACTTCAATAACTAATGCGAAAATCTTAATTCTAAAAAAACAAAAAGTTTTATAAACTGAAACAAAACCCGGAAGAAAAATAGAAGAACGGTAAAATTCTTCTTTGGTAGTGATAGTGACAGATTTATGAACTTTATCTTGTTCACATGATTACTTTCATTCTTTTACCAAAATGTTGTCCTCTATCATCTCATCTTCATCTTAAAATTAAATACCATCAAGTGCTACACGCTTA
The DNA here is from genome assembly GCA_025563575.1 of Acacia pycnantha. Taxonomy (NCBI): domain Eukaryota; kingdom Viridiplantae; phylum Streptophyta; class Magnoliopsida; order Fabales; family Fabaceae; genus Acacia; species Acacia pycnantha. The sequence continues at coordinate 31,085 of JAMWYP010000778.1, read as the reverse complement.
TAAGTTGGCGCCAACCAATCATGACTTATTAGATTCCGAGTCCAAGAAAGTAAAAATAAAATAATGAAAAGATATAGGATAAAATGACATAATACCAATTATATTAACAACTTATGAAAGTGTAATGTTACATTACGAGCACAATAGCTACAAAATGACGACCCCTCAGCAAGAAGACGAGCAACAATTCCATAAATGTCTCTTGCTTTTGCTTTGACTATCACTAATAAAAAGTCAAAGAAATATCATTTGATTGAATTTCTTAATTTAGCCTAAATTTTTGTTACTATATTTGGTTATTTTATATTTTTTGCCAAACAGTGACCAATGGAAGAGGAAGAAGGAAGTAAAAGGGAAATAACACCACAGTATCTGTAAATGAGAGCCACAAATGGACAATACAAACGTTTGTGTATAACCCATGGAAATAGATCTAATTTAACTATGAAGTGAAATATATTGACTTCATAAAAAATGTTGTAACTAAAAATGGAAGAAAGTTACCAACTTTTAAATCTTCATGGCTTTTATAGGTCTAATAGATTTATGCATCCCCTACTCCTCCTCACACTTGACTTTGATGCCAGATGTTGAAGGCTGCATCTGCTCATCGAATGAATCATTATATATCAAGTAGAGACCCATTTTCTTCAAAGTGAATCCATTCCTTACAACTGCTATCACCTCCACTTGATCATCAGATTCAAGATTTGATATTATTTCCTTCTTCTCTGCTTCTTCTAAGGAACCTAGTTTGTCTTCTTCCTTGTAGAGCGTGGTTTTCTTTGTATAATTTATTATCATTAAGATATTTATACAAGATTTACATGCCTGGTTATCCAAATCACCTGAGGGAAAATATACACAACAAATAGCCATCCCTTTTAAATGATCACAGCCTTTAATTGGAGGCACTTCAAATTTTACAGAAGCTCCTTCACCCTTGAATGTAAGCCAATAGGGGTAATTGTCACCAGGGAGAATACAATTATCACTATACTTTGTGAGATTCAATCCCTGCACAATAACATACACAAAACATCTTATTTAACAATATAATATGCATGCAGAAATCTTTTTTCAAGAAATAAAAAAGAATCCAATTAGAAAGACAACCTGTGAAACAATTTCTGAAAGTTTATGAAACACTTCAGTATTCTTTCCAATTTGAATGAAAAGATGCCCCAAGCAATCTTCAAGACTCAAGATGTCCATACAATTCGTGGCACAAAAGGAATCAGAAATCTCCAAGCCTTCATCTAACAAAATATTTTTTTGCTTTGATTCACTTCTAGGGATTGTGGAAGGAAGACCACTGATATTGTTTCGCATCTTCCTCAAAATTGATGTTGGCATGCCCACATGTGTTGAACTAAGAGGTAGTGGACTCTTTGTTGGGGACATCCAAGACCGAAAGAGAGAAGGAATCACATAATCTGCTAATCCTTCATGACCGCAAATAGATAGATGTAAAAGGCTTTTTAATTTCAATAAAGAAAAGGGCACTTGTTTTATTGTAGGAGCTATTAGAGTTGCCAATGATTCCATTTGCTCTATGTCCTCCTCTAGCTTTTCAATATTCACACAACCAGAAAGAATGAGAATTTCAAGGCATCGTAATCTATAAATGCTTCTTGGGAGACTCTGAAGGCCAATGCAATCCTCCAAATCTAGTAGAAGAAGTTTATCAATAAACCCAATAGAATCATGTATCTTGGACAAATTTGGACAATCTTTGAGGATAAGCTTTTCAAGATTTGGTAGTTTTGAAAAATCTGGAGTTTGAACTAAGTTAGGAGAGTAGCTGAGATTGAGGATTTTCAGCCTCTTCAATAACTACAACGAAAACATTTAATTTCAAAGGGAAATTAGATTAACATCTTAAAAAATAATTACTGAAGTATGTTGAAATGATTATATGTAAAATCCTTCATATAAACTGAAACTCTTAAGTGAAGACATTGTTTCCATTCAATTGCAAATTAGTTCCTAAAGGAAAAAATAGGATCAAATACTTAGAGCCCGTTTGGATTGACTTAAAAAAAAAGTGCTTTTGTTTTAGCCCCATGTTGTGCTTTTTTTTTAAGCTCAAAATTTGAGCTTTTGAAAAAGCAGATTTTAGCTTTTTGTGACTTTACTTTTTTAAAAAAATATCATCTAAACACATAAATTAATTTTTTTTGAATTAAAAAAAGTGCTTTTTTTATGAAAAAAGCCCATCCAAAAGGGCCCTTAATCAGGAAAAAGTACAACAGCTTTATTATATTCTTCAATAGTAGCAAGGGAAGATACATTCAGAAGCTACAAAAAAGTCCAAAATAAAGATCTATCATGGAGGCTGTAAATTCCAATGAAAATTAGAGTAATATATTAACACGTCTCGAATCCCTCTTTTATTCCATATCCATAAAATTTAAATATAATACTAACAAAGTTAACTAAGTTTTTTGGTACTTAAGGCTCAAAAACCCAACAAACTAAGTATTAAGTTACGTACCCGGGGTTCTTTCCACACTTGTCTAAGACAACTGTATTTTAAGTCAATCGCAACTAATTCGTCTTGATAAAAGTTGCTAGGAATATATGTCAAGGGAAAGCCATGCCAACAGAGCCATCTGAGATCCCTACTAATGTATTTATAGTCTCCTCTAAGTTGTACATCTTCAAGATGAAGTAATCTGAGTCTTTTCATCATCTTAAATGCTTCTGTCTCAAAATGCATTTTTTCACTTTGTGGCAAATTTAAAGACAATCCTTCAATAGCCTCTGTTCCCTGTAAAAATAAAAGTATATTCACATTGGAGTGTGTATTTTCTTTATTTTGTTTGCTGAAAAGCAAAAAAAAGAGACTATAATATGATTTTTAAAATGTATACAATAAAATACGAAACAAAATGGTTTATAAGACCGATTAATCAATTCTCATTTGCGCTTCTTGCAATCCGTGTTACTATGAAACAAAAAATGTTGGATATAAAAGTTCCTACCACATGTTCTGATAATACAGCAAGTGCATCGTCATGAAACCATAACCTACTTCTCTCCCCAAGGACATTTGGAGATTGTTCACGAATAATTTCTCTTCCCATGTCCCGCAGCAAATCATGCATACAAAACTTATTCTTCTCATCAATAGTTACAAGGCTCCGCTCTATAAGGGTTTTGATTCCCATGTTAGCAAAAAATCCACAGCCATTTAATATTTGTGTTACATCATTTCTGTTCATCCCAATAAAGAAGCAAGATATATCCAAGAATGTTTCTTTCACCAATGGATCACTTAAACCATCAAAACTTATTTTAAGCTTCTTTTGTATCTTGTTATCAGGAATTTTTTTAAGTTTCTCCAATACACTCTTCCATTCTTCTATTTCACAATCAAATAAATAGGAGCCAAGGACTTCAAGAGCTAATGGAAGTCCCCCAGAGTATGCAACTATATTTCTTGAAAGTTCATTGAAGCCTTCTTTAGGACTTTCTTGTTTAAATGCATGCCAACTAAAAAGCACAATAGATTCCCTTTCATCCAAACTCTTCATTCTGTAAACACAACAACCCTTTTGAAGGAGTAGACGTTTATTTCTAGTTGTGATGATTATTATACTTCCTGGTTTAAACCAGTCATGACTCCCAACTAAGGCATTCAGTTGGGCTAACTTATCCACATCATCAAGCACAACCAATGCCTTTTTATGGCGAAGTCTATCCTTCAACGTGACTTTTCCTGATTCAATACTATTTATCTTTATTTTTGTTGTCTTGCATATTTCATAAAGAAGTTGGTTTTGTAAGCGCACTTGGCCCTTTTTTTGATCCCAAACTTTTCTTATCTTTGAAAGGTAGCTTCTACTCTCAAAGTTGCGACCAATTTCGTTATAAATAGCTTTGGCAATAGTTGTTTTGCCTATGCCGCCCATTCCCCATATGCCTACCATGACAACATCTTCAGATCGATTGTTTTGGAACATTGTGATCACTTCTTGCACACGACTATCCACTCCTATTGGGTGATCAGTGACAAACAAGTCTTTCTTATCCAATATATCACAAACATTTTGAACAATAGTTGTCACTTTTTCACTCTCATCCCTGCAAATCATATAAGTTCATAGAAAATGGGCATTGGTTATATAAACACGTAGGATTATAAATAAGGTCCATATTTGGAAATTAAAGATACATGTGTTTGGGGAAGAGGAGATATAATGTATAACCTATAAATCAAAGTGACATGATCTAGGTAGTGGCAATGATAACTAGAGAAACTATATTAAACTAACTAACTATTATTTAACTTCAAAGCAAGCATTCAGTTCACCATGAGCTGATGAATTATAAGAATCAATATCACACTTATTTTTATGATTTATAATGAGGAAGGGGAATACTGAGAAGAGAAAGGAGAGAGAGACAGAGAATCAAGGAGAAGCAGGCATCCAAAAACAAGAAATTTTAGGGCACGATTATAGACCCTTAAACCTATCAATAATGTTGATTTTGATATAAAATAATCACAAAAGATCATATTCATTAAAATAAATCGGTAAAAATAATCTTTGATCCTCAAGTTTGTTTTCATTTTAATTTTGATTCCTCAAGATTTAAATTATAGGTTTTTGTCCCTCAAACTTCATTTCATTTAAGGTTAAAGTGCAAATTGAATAACAAACTTGTACTAAAATTGTGTGGACACAATGTTTTCTCGATGCAAACATGCCAATAAAGATTCAAAAGGCAAAATTGCCACAGCCATCTATTTAATCAAACGCTTGTGTACTTTGGGATTGGTGGGTCCGACTTTCATTTATTCTAGTTCTCTCCTTCCCACCCAGTCACTGTGTATTCCCCTCTCTACTGCAAGAATACGATACAAGCTCGCTGATCTCTTGGTGTCTTTAATGATAACTTTTGTGTTTCACAATTTAGGCTTAAGGAATGGGGAGAGAAAGAAGAAGATTAGGAAAATGTTGAAAGAAGAAACTCTCATTGGCTCGATTGACCAAGGAACCACAAGCACCAAATTCATCCTCTATGATCGCTCTACTCGAACCATCTCATCACACTACGTGGTACTACCCAAAAGCAAGGTAGACCATGATTATTCCTTATGTTTCTTGCTCTGCCTATAGATTCTTTCAAATTAATTTTGAGATTTTAATTTTTTTGGAGAATTTGGAGAGTTTTTGGATGGATGCTCGTATCAGTTCTATTTGCTAGTACTCCTTTGTATCATTTCGTTTTTCATCAAGATTTCTTCCTCTGATTGATAGCCATTTGATTTATTTCTGAATCATTTGAGTTTTAGAAGTTTCTCCTGAAGGATTGGTTTTACTGTTGAAAGTTGGAACTGACAAAAATTGAAAGAAGATAGAAGAAATGGGTCTTATCTCCAAGATACGTTAAGGGCAAAAAGATCTGGAAAGATTTAGGGAAAATGAATGACACCAAGGTCTTAACTTAGAGAAATAATATCGTAAAAGTCTCATTGTCAATGACAAGTAAAAAAGAAACCATTGTTACCATTGACAAGTTTTAAGACTTTTTTGATATTATTTTTCTTACTTGAGACCTTAATGTCATTTTTCTAAAGATTTATGTGTCATGTGTGTGGTAATGAAATAGGAAGGATACACCAGAAAATTGAAAATAGAAGAGGGGTGAAGAAGAAGAAGGAAGTAACCATAGAGAGAAGGTCCACCGCGATTGGGTATTGGCTTCTTGTGTTGATGAGTTTGACTTGCTGACATGGTAGCTTCTGCTTCTGCTTCTGACAATTGGGTATTGGCTTCTTTGTCGTATGTGATCGTAATTAAATGTAGGTCAAGGTACAGATTTTCCAACGAACTATTACTCGAGAAGCATCTGGCACAAAAAACAATTGAGGGTACCATAATTACCAATCAACAATTAAAAAGTGAAAAAAAAAGGTACCAAATAACTATTAAAAAAAACAACTATCACAATTACGTTAAAATATGAGGCACTGGCGTAGGACGGTGGTAGAAACGCTGGAGAAAAGAGCATTTAAGTCTTCTTGTTGGATAAGGCAAACACCAATAGAGATGAGACAAATGCGAACAGGTGTCACTAGTGCAAAAAAGAGCTTTAAGACCGTCTCATTTAGACCGGATTATAGAGAATCAGGTCTTAAAAGTATGACCGGTGGCAGTTTCGTAAATATAAAGAACTTTTTGGACCGGATTATAAAAGATCCGGTCTTAAAAATATGACCGTGCACTTTCAGTAAATATATAGAACACTTTTAAGACCGGACTATAAAAGATCCGGTCTTAAAAGTATGATCATGGCAATTTTGTAAATATATAGAACACTTTTAAGACCAAGGGCTATAAAATATCCTATTTTAAAAGTATGACCGTGTGGCAATTTCGTAAATATTGTGAGAAGACGCCGATCAAGTCCGAGAATGCGATGATTTATTCCTTCGCTTAATTGGAATTATATACGATGCTAATAAGTAAATAAACCTAGGCAAAGCAGTTCCTATAATTTAGGGATTACAATCAGAATATAATTACTTAAATTCATAAAACCATGATCTCGCTAACTTAATTCCTAAAATCTCTCTAACATCTTAATTAAGATGATTACAATCAATAATTTAATTACGAAATTTAAAAAATCATGATCTCTAACTTAATTCCTAAAATCTCTCTAACAACTTAATTAAGATTATTACAATCAGAATTTAATTACGAAATTCAAAAATCTTGATCTCGCTAACTTAATTCCTAAAATCTCTTTAACAACTTAATTAAGATAATTGCACAATATAATCGTATACGCTAACTAATTAAATAAATAGAACACTTTTAAGACCTACTGCTTCAAAGAGACGGTCTTAAAAGTACTTTTAAGATCTGGTCTGCTTGAAACAGACGGTCTTAAAAGTGTAAAAAAATTATATAGAACACTTTTAAGATCAAGTTGTTTAAATGTATTTGTCTTAAAAGTGTAAATATATATATATATATATATATATATATATATATAACACTTTTAAGACCATTTGTTTCAAACCGACGGTCTTATTAGTATTTTTAAGACCGTCTGCTTGAAACAGACTGGCCTTAAAAGTGTAAAAAAAAAATATATAGAACACTTTTAAGACCGGTTGTTTCAAACAAGATGGCCTTAAAAGTGTAAAAATATATATATAGAACACTTTTAAGACCGGTTGTTTCAAACAGATTTGGCCTTAAAAGTGTTCTATATATTTACGAAATTGCCATCGGTCAAATTTTTTTTTTTTTACACTTTTAAGACCGGTTGTTTAAAACAACCGGTCTTAAAAATATACTTTTAAGATCGGTTGTTTCAAAAAATCGGTCTTAAAAGTGTTAAAAAAAACTACATTCGCTAAACCTGTTAAATCCGTGAGTTTGCTTTGTCTTCTTGGTGATATAACATTTTCTTAGGTTATAGATTCAACGAGTGTCCCAAGAGCCTCACGGGCAAATCCTCAGCAAGAATATCATCCTCTTCCTCTAACCTACTCGCAATCTTCGTAATTCATCGTAAGAGTCGCACAATCAAATCCTTGGCAACGTTGGCAGTGAGATGCTTCGAGGGTTTTGCGATGGCGTCAACTCCAATCCTCAGCAACAGCGAAAGCGTACTATATTGAGGATTCTAGACGACGGCGGCTCCTTCCTCTTCGATCTATGGGTCCTTCCACGCCGCCGCATAGATCCGGTTTGAAATCAAACCTAGATATCTTCTTGCTTAAGTCTCGTTTATTTCTACATTGACCGCTCTCGCTCGTATCCGGACTTCGATTTTGGTTGCTTGAAGCTTTGCTAGCACCGACAAGAGGATCCCGCCGTGACGGTTGCTTTAAGCTTGTGATTTTTTGTAGATCGGACTTCAAATTCGATTTTCATGGTGAATGATTTCGTTTCTTGTTATTTTTGTTTATTTCTCGGACTTTGTAATCATCTTTTTGTTTTTCTTGTTGTTGTTGTTAATCTTTATTGTCACTTTCACATTAAAAAAAGAAATATCATTGTGTCAGATGCATTTTGGTTAATAGTTCATTGTTAAATTTGCACCTTAACCCTTTCATTTAAAACATTGGTTTTTATCACTCAATAAAAATCTGAACCAATTTGCCCCTAGTGGGGTCAAAACCTACGAGTTGAAACTTAAGGGACCAAAACCAAAATGAGGGTAAACTTGAGGACCAAAGATGGTATTAACCCATAAATCAAAGATAACAAAATCATTTCTTGTTCTTCAAATCTTCAAATATTTTTCAAATAATCAAACATTTTTTTCCTTCTTGACTAAGGGCATGAATGCATGGGTCCACTTACAATTTTGATAATAAAAAAGGCTTCAGTTTGCAATAAAAAGTTCATTCACACCCACATGGTTATTGCAATATAAAAAATTCCAAAGTCAAAAATATAAAAATTACATGAAAGGAAGCACAACTAATCACAACACATATATATCATGTTGCTTAGTTGATTTTCATGATAAGCCATGCATGATTATGATAGGAGTATCTGCACTTAATTATTTTCTAATCTTAATATTAGGTTTGATAAAATATTCAAAGAAATTGCGAGCATAAGAATACATATACTCTCATACTTGAGAATTTTATATTACGTGACTTTCATAAATGTGCCTAGTTTTAAGAATAGAAAGTTTAGAATTAAGAAATTAATTAATATTATTATGATTGATGTTTATTACGTAATATCAATTGGGATTTGATATGAATATTATATCATTATGATTTGATTTGAATAGTTTCTTGGGTTATGGGTTAGTCTATTAGTTTGCCTATATAAATGTCTCTTTGTATTTTCTTTTATTTCTAAGGATCAATAATATTCAGAGTATTTTCTCGTGCTTCAATGTGATCCTTTAATCACAACATGGTATCAGAGAGCCTCACATAGAATCAATGTTTGAGCTTTCTTTTGGCCCCTGTTTGTTTTCTGTTTGTGATGTTCTCTCTCTGTGAACAGTGGGCATCACATTAGGGTTTCTGTGTGCGTTATCCCTTAGCTACACATGCTTAACAGGGAGAACTAGGAGGTTTTGTTCAGCCATTCCCTAGAAGCTTGCGTCGAATCGATTAGTGCATGTTGTTCATGCGCTATCTCAACATCTGACAAGCTGTAACGCGCCTTAGCATGTGGAACACCTTTTTTGGCCACGACTTTGTCGTCTGGCATCGAGTCTCTATCTTCCGCATGCCCCTAGTGATTTCAGGCTTTGGGTTCTTGGTTTTGGATTTGGGTTTGTGATTTCATATTGGTTATTTTGACTTCATAAGCACTTTATCCTTGTGAGACAAAGTTTATTCTCTTGTTTGATTATTTGTCCCTCGAGAGGCGTTTGGTTTGGTACTATCAGTCCCTTATGAGACGTATAGAGTGTTGTTTGGTCCCTGGTGAGATCTTTGGTTTGTTGCTTTGGTCCCTATGAAACTGTTTGTTGTAGCCATGGTCCTTTGTGAAACCGTTTGTGGTTGTTTTGGTCCCTTATGAGACCTATTGTTCAGCTTTTGGTGAAGTTGTCTTTGGATGTCCTTGGTGTGACACTTGGTTAAACTATTCTTGGATGTTTTCAAAATTGCTAACTGATTTAAGATCTCATGAAGAAGTAAATTATTGGTGATCAATTGCGAGCTTCTCACATTCAAGTTGTGTTTTCAGCTTGAGGGTGCATGTTAAGTATAGAAAGTTTAGAATTAAGAAATTAAATAATACTATATCATTATGATTTGATTTGATTAATTTCTTGGCTTATAGGTTAGTAGTTTGCTTATGTAAAGGCCTCTTTATACTATCTTTTATTCTTAAGGATCAATAATACTTAGACTGTTTTTCTGTGCTTCAGTGTGATCCTTCAATCTCGAACAAGCAAAAGTGAATCATGTTCCAAATAACGTGACGAGGGATATTCTGAGTATTTCAAATAATATGTATACATACATATCAACATACATAAGGTGTTTCAATCACAAGCAAATAAAGAGTAAAGAATTTACCTTGATCCAAGTACAACGATCCCTGCAATGCTTCCAGCCTTAGTGAGGGTTGTCCTCCAGTTCGAAACTTGGTCTTCTGCGGGTGAAATTCTTTCTATAAGATCTTTAAATGCTTCTCCAAAACTAGAAGTTTGATGACGAACTTCTGATGGATCCACATCGTAAAATACAGGTAGAACCACATGATCATTTGATTTATGAAGCTCCATAATCATTGACAATTCCTCCAAACACCATTTAGATCCAGCATATTCCCTTGAGAAGATTATGATTGAGATTTTTGAACTTCCAATTGCTTGCAATAGTTCCGATCTGATATAATTTCCTATGGGAAGCTCAACATCATCTTTGAAAACAATAATGCCAGCATTACATAGAGCAGAATAGAGATGTGAAGTAAAAGATGCCCGGGTGTCTTCACCTCTAAAGCTCAAGAACACCTCATACCTATGACCTGAATATCATATTTCAAAAATACAGAATATAAATAAATTAAAATGTAATTATGATATAAACATTTTTATTATTTAATATCATAAAATGTCTGAAATATTATGAATAATGATATTAGTTATCACTGCTACATGCATGTTTGGTGAAAGGGAAACACATGCATTCTCACAAAATCGTAGCCTACCTTGATCAACATGAATCATGCTTTTTGTCGTTTCACTGCTTATTTGTCTTCCCATGAGTTGCAATAGATTATGCATTCTAAGTTTGTTATACCCGTCAATGGTTACAAGGCTTTGATCTACTAGGGCTCTTATCCCAATGCTAGCGTTACACCCACGGGCTTCCAACTTTTGGATCACCTCATTTGTGTCCTCCCCAATGTAAAATAAAAGTACATTCAGAAACATTTCTTTTTCATTACCATCTAAAGAGTCGAAGCTAAGCTTTAGTTTGTGGTATATCTGGTGAGGGAGATCTGACCCTAGTTTCATCAAGTCCTCCCATTGTCTCAATGACTGCCCATGCAAAATAAAGCCAAGAACTTCAAGAGCTAATGGTAGTCCCTCTGTGTAAGCAACAATTCTCTTGGAAAGCTGGATGAATTCTCCTTTAGGAATTTCTTGTGGAAATGCGTTTCTACTAAAAAGTTGAAGAGACTCATAGTGGTTCAAAACTTTCATGGTATATACATGGTTCACTTGAAAGGCCTTAAGTAGACGTAAATCTCTTGTTGTAATGATTATTCTACTCCCTTTACCAAACCATTTATCACTTCCACATACAGCATATAGTTGCTCCACGTGATTCACATCATCAATCACAAGAAGTAACTCCTTATTATGGTTATCCTTTCTCATTTTTGTTGCATCACTTGTTACTGAATCAAAGTCTTTCCATTTGTCCCTAATATTTGAAAAGAAATATGTATTCTTGAATTCGTAACGAAGTTTCTCAAAAATGAGTCGCGTAATACATGTTTTGCCTATACCCCCCATTCCCCATATCCCTAAGAAGACAACATCTTCTTTTGATTTATGCTTTCGAAGCATTCTTATCACTTCTTCCACTTGAGAACGAATTGCAACTATGCCCAATGTATCACGAACTTGCCTAACAATATTCCAAATAACCTCACTTTCATTGCTGTTAATTACCATGAAAGAATAGCAGAAAATGGAGCATTGATTAATTAAGCATCAATACAAACAAAGCAGAATAAATGAATAAAATGGTATCAAAAGCAGCACATATTGATCAGGAAATTAAACACAATACCGTTATTAATTTAATCATCTTCACACCTTCATAGAATTAAAGTATTATGAGTCAATTCACCAAAATCTTAGTAACAGGTTGATCGAGTTATATTAATCAAGCTTCCATTACATAGCATGAATAAAAGGGAATCATATGTGTCCTAAAGTTGTTATTTGTTAAAAGTTTCAACGATGACAAACACGTGACAAATAAGTCATAATTTGATATAGATTATGTGATTAGATGATTGCTACAAGTTTCGACTTAAAAACATATTCATAGGGGAAAAACATTTTGATATGACTTATTGGGAATATAGAACATGGATTTGGCTTCTCTCCTCTACCCTTTATTGCCATTTGGATTAAAATTTCAATGGTCAAGATTTAACATTTTACAAAAGCATTATTATAATTTTATATAAAAAATACACAAATAAATTTAAACTTCTAAAATTTAATCTGAATAGTTCACGATTGTGATGAAAAAAAAGGGAAGAGAATCTGCTTTAAACAGTAAATACACTTTATATAACAATTATTATTATGACTACTACTACAACAAAACATTCAGTTCTTCGTGAGCAAACAGTTTGCCCAAGACATTGATTTTATGAATTAATATCACATTTATCTTTTAATAAATAATTGTTCTGGTGTTGGCTAAAAAGACCTAATTGTTTTAGAGCACGACAAGAAAGTGTACTCTCTTTTACACACAAAATATTAGCAAATTGAAAATAAATAAATGGCAGAATAAAAAGAAAAATAAATTACCTGGGTTCGAAATCAAGCACACTATATCCCAGAATGCCTTCCGCTTCATTGAGAGCTCTTCTCCACCTTAACGCTTCATCTTTAGTGGCAGAATTTTTTGTATAAGATCTAGAAATGCTTGTCCAAAACCACATTTTTGATTCTGAACATCACATGGATTTACACCATAAAATATGGGAAGAACTATATGATCATGTGATTTGTGAAACTTCATGATTTTGGTAAGTTCCTGGAGGCACCCTTTGGAACTAGCAGTGTTTAGAGAATATGATGATTGAAACTTTACAACCTTTAATTGAGTTATCATCTTTGAGAACAGAAATTCTAGCCTTCCTTAGAGATGAACAGAGACGAGAAGAAAAGGATTCTTGAGTATCTTCACCTCTTGCTTTCCTTAGAAAAGAATTGAGACGGACAAAGAGAGATTTTATAATGTCTTCATCTCTACTTAAACTCAAGAACACTTCATTTTTATTATTACCTGTAAAATATATAAAAGAAAATGTAGAAGTATGTGTGTCTATATATATATATATATATGACCATAATACTTCTAAATATATTCAAGAACCAGAAGGTAACTCATTGGCCCTCATACCCTAAAAAATAATACATGTTAGCTTTTCTTTGAAAATAGGGGGGAAATCCCCCTATTGAAATTGAATTTTATATTGGTGAGAAGGAATTAATAAATTTCTATACACAGAAAATCTTTGTGCTTTACAAATTTTGTACGCACAAAGAACTAATATTCTGATATGGCTCGATCATTCTCACCAATAAAATCTTCAATGGAGATTTTTTCCCCCAATTTTTCTGTTTTTTCTTTACTCTCTATCCCCCTCCCCCTCCCCTCGAGAAGCAGTTGTGCAATTTATTGAAATTAAAACACAGTAAAGTAGCATTTGTCTCTTGTGCATAATCAAATTTTTAGCCCCTTTACCCAAATCCTTTTTTCATTTTCTGGGCAAATCGTCTATGCATGCGCCTGAAAAGAAGTAATCTCATAAATGTCTCGTAGACCTATAACGGAGCAACAATGTGAGGGGCAAGGAGCAGATTTTTTTTTTTTTTTAATATATGTGTGTGTTGGTAGTTTTACTTTTAAATATTTTTAAGATTGAAAAGTAATTTTTTAAATCTAAAAAAATCATAAGATAATAAATTATTTATATTATTTACCATTTAAAAAATTCAAAAGATTTTCAATTAATGACAAAATCTAATTTTATAGTTGGAAGAAGCAGGAAGCTGAGTTTGGCTTCAAAACCGGTTTTAAATCCCGGGTGGGAATAAGAATAGGAGTAAATAAGACTCGAGGGACTTCCAATACAGTGAATCATATTTAAAGGCCATAAATTCTAGAAATTTCAAACAAAGACTTGAGGTTCTTGGTAGGAATTAGTTTCTCTTGTGCCGATCAGAATGTCACTCTTTGATTCTTTTTTTAAATACACATGTTTTATTTTGTTGAGTATGGGATACAAAGTATATTCCCGTTAATTAAGGATTAAAAAAAAAAGTGAAAGGATTGTTACCCTGCAGGCTTAAAGGCTCATTCACCAGATCCATGGAATCTTCAAAGATATTAAGCTGTTGGAAGGATCAATGGTTTGTTTCTGAAGAAGAAGAAGAAGAATCCGTTAAAAGTGTATCTAGCATCATCTTCATCTATCTTACCGAAAGCAAAAAAGGTATAGAAGGGCGGAAAGTTACCTTTGAATCGCTTGGTTGGTGAAAGAGAGACGTGGAGAGAGAGAGAGACTGATTAATGAGGCTTTAGTTGCTTGTGCTGGAGAGTAAAATGGAGAAAGAATGAAATGAAATAAGAGGAATCCAGAAAGTGGTTCATGGGGAGAAGCGTGGAGCCTTCACGAATATATACAGGACTCTTTTTTTACTTAGGAGCCTTTTGGATTAGCGACTTATTTTCAACGTGACTTTTACAAATTTAAGATAGAAAAAAATAGATTTGTAAATGTGATTTGTGTTTGACGGTGGTAAAATGGGCTTTTTTCCAAACTAAAACTTGTTTGGGTTATTATATAAAAGAGATAAGATATTGTTACTACCAATTTTATGTCACTATCAAGTCACTACCACTTTTTCACTGTTAGATCAGAATCTCATTTACCTTTATCATTTCTCTATCTTATTGAGATTCTGATCTAACGGTGAAAAAGTGGTAGTAACTTGGTAGTGACATAAAATTGGTAATGATAATATCCTATCCCTATATAAAAATGAAGTTAAAATGGAAAATGACTAAAAAAAACATGAATCTTATTGAATACTACACACGCATGCGCACACACACACTTACACATATATATATAATATACTAGTTGCATATATTGTGATAATTGAAAAGAAAATTTTAAATTTAAATTTGATAAAAAAAAATTATTATTAAAAAAATAAAAAATACTAAAATCTTTAATTAAATATATTTAATACATAAAATTATATATAAATTAGAATGCATATAAATCTACACCAACATGTTATTGATAGCTAAGTGAAGGTGTGGGGAATTAACGCGGTAAGAAATCAAAAAAGAAAAACAAGTTGAAGACAGAGTTTGAGATACTTTTTTTTTTTTTGTAATACATTGGCAAGCCGAAGGCTTGAGGATTACAAGAAGTCTAATATTAGACTACATTCACTGATCTCAGTGGCATTCCGCCACGCTCAAGATATACTAAGTCAATACATTCAAAAGGCTGTGATGAAATAATTACAAAATCTTGATCCATCTCTTGAGCCGAGCGGGCTAAATAATCAGCACATCTTAATGCTTCCCTGTGAGTATGAATAATCTACAGATCCTCGTGTGAAAGGATAAGGGATCTTACCTCCTGTATTTCATCTTTCATAGGATGACCTTGCCCACAATCAAGTAATAACAAATAAATGGCATCCAATGAATCAGTATGGAGCATAATCTTCTTGAAACCCAACTGTTTGCAAAGTATAAGTCCCCTGTAGATAGCATGGACTTCCGCTGCAGTTGACGTAGTATGACCTAGCTTCTGTTGAAACCCACATACCCAGTTTCCTTCGTGGTCTCTAAAAACGCCTCCACAAGTTACCTGCCCACTATTCCTGCGTGATCCATCCACATCCACACGCACATATCCTGGTTCTGGGGGACGCCATCTAGCTTTTGCTCTGTCTGGTATTTGCATAATACCAGACATGAAGACAGAGTTTGAGATACTAAAAAAGCATGTGGCTGATGTTGTTGTTAATGTTTCGACGGTATGGTCCACACAAGAATGCCACGCGTTTCCGACTTCCTGCTAGTCAAGTGCGTGTCACATGGGCCAGAAATTTTGTTCCTTTCCTTTGAACTTTTCCTTCATCAGTCATCACTTTCGATGTGCCCATTGGAAGAAGAGGATATACTTCAAAAGTTGAATTGACATGGTTGTGATTTCAATTATGTTAATTTCTTTGAATCCCATCACTGCCCTTTTGTTTTGGGGACAAATATCAAGCACTCGGTGTTGGGTTTGATTGGAGTTATTTCTACTCCCTCTTATTATAAGGCATCAACTAATAATTCTCACAAACCAATAAAAACAATTAAAGTCAATAAAGTTATCCTACAATAAAAGTAACTTTCAATATTACCTCTACTAATTGCACTAAACTCTAATATTATACTCCCTCCGGTCCTAATTATAGGAGCAAATTTTAGAGTTGATTTTGGTCCTAATTATTAACTTTTGTCATTTTTTCCCAATAATACCTCTATTTATACTTTCTCAATAATAATTTAATAATACACCTATATATTTTATAAAGTAAATAATGTTTGTAACTCATTAATGTCATATACACCTAAATTATACTTTTTTATATAAAACAATTTTGAGCAATTTTTGTCATATTTTTCTTATATCACCCCTACTAATACTTCTTCCACAATAATTAATTTACAACACACTTATATTCTATCAAGTGAGAGATTCTACCTTATTTTTTATTTTTAAATAAAAGAATTTTGATTTTTTTAATATGGATGATGCTCCATCCGGCCCTACTAATTAATTTACAACACGCGTGTTGTACCCCTACTAATTAATTTACTCCCCGATTTAACATATGGACAGGCCCAGAGAGGTAAGGTTTACTCGGAATTTTAATCGCAAGTCCAATCGCAAGAGTGTTATGTAATTTTTAATTTTCAGAGGGGTATTTTTGGAAAATACACATAATTAACTAATTTAACTTCCTTCCTTAATCTCCCCAAATTCTGGTAATTTGCTCCTATAATTAGAACCGGAGGGAGTATTAATTATTACTCTCACCCACCACCCTTATTAATTATGGGTATACATGGAAAAATATAATTAATGTGCTTTGAAAACAAGTAAGTTCTTTATAAAAGGAACCAAATACAATTACTAGTTGGTATTTTATAATAAGGACCAAAGGAAGTAGGAAGACTTTGGGACCAAGCTTAAAGTCCATATGCATTTTCTTTTGCAATATTTTACTTTTTCTGATGTAGGTTGAGCTTTGTGATGATGATGAGTTTCTTGTAATAGCATGTTATGGGATATTGGGATATGGTAAGCTACTTGGTTGCTGAAATGTCGTCTACAAAGTCTGTTGACAATATTTAATTCTTCTTGATTGGCCATGGACATGGACAGTATCTAATTCATCTTCATAGCAATAAAAGGGATGTTAAAAAAAGAAAAAATCAGACTTAAACGACCTAGCCGTTTAAGCCTGCAATAATTTTTTTTAATAAAATATGATTATTGTTCTTTATTGGCTTATTATAAGGACGGTTTGCTAGTCAAGACTCCCTAACATGTGGGGAAGCGGTAAGGGTCGTCTGCATCCTCTTCTATCAAACTGTGCCGTTTTAGCACAAAAACACTGAACCTCATGCTTTTTTTTTTTTTTTTTATTTCAGAATACTGATGGGTGCTAAAAAGATACTTCAGGGTACTGACCGGTACTAAAAAATACTTCAAGATCTTAAAAAAATTAATTTTGGGGTACTGAATGGTACTAAAAATATACTTGAGAATATTGACTGGTACCAAAAAAATAGTCATGATGTTGAAAAATTATATTAGGATCTTGAAAAAATATTTTAGAGTACTAACTGGTACTCAAAAGAATACTTCAGGATATTGACCGGTACTGAAAAAATATTTCATGATCTTGAAAAATTATTCTATTATCTTGAAAAAATATTTCAGGCTACTGACTGGTACTAAAAATATACTTTAAGATATTTTTCAAGATCCTAAAATAATTTTTCATGATTATGAAAAAAAAAATCAGTGCCAGTCAGTATCCGGAAATATTCTTTTGAGTACCAGTTAGTACCCTGAAATTATTTTTCAAGATCCTAAGATAATTTTTTAAGATCCTGAAGAATTTTTTCAGTACCAATCAGTATCCTAAAATATCCTTTTAGTACTAGTCAGTACCCTGAAATATTTTTTCAAGATCTTAAAATAATTTTTTAAGATCATGAACTATTTTTTCAATACTGATCATTATCCTGAAGTATCTTTTTAGCACCCGTCAATATCCTGAACTAATTAAAAAAAAAAACATGAGGTTCAATGTTTTTGTGTCAAAATGGCACAGTATGGTACAAGAAGATGGAAGAGGATATTGACAGAAGAGGACCCAAACCGCTTCCAAAATGTGGAGCATGAAAGTTGGGTTAACGAGCGAAAATACACACGAGCTTTTCCCCCACGAGCGCCCAGCACCATGAGCTTTTTTCTGGAGCAAAAGTACACACGTGGTTACGTTTTAGGAGCGTCCAGCACCACGGCGATTAGTTGACTGTTAGTTGACAGTTAACTTGGATGGAAGTGAACAGTAATGCGGGTGAAATTACACTTTTGCCCTTAGTTTTAGGTGAAATTACCTTTTTGCCCTAAGTTTTTTGGCCAAATGGTAATTTTCTTTTTTTACTTACCGGCAGCGTCCACATCCGCATCCACGTCAGCATCCAAATCAGCTTGTCAGTCCAAATCAGCGTCACGTCAGCGTTCCATCCAAGTTGACGGTCAACTAACCGTCGTGGTGCTGGGCGCTCCCAAAACGTAACCACGTGTGTACTTTTGCTCCAGAAAAAAGCTCGTGGTGCTGGGCGCTCCCGGGGGTAAAGCACATGTGTAAAATTGCACCTTTACCCCATGAAAGTTTATACTTCCCTAAATAACTATAGAAATTTAGCGGCATTAATTACTGTTTTTCAATGTACTATTTCGTTTTTTTTTTTTTTTTTGCGCAAATGTTTATATATATTACTAAAGAAAGAGTACATGACCGAAACAGAACAACAACATACAACGAAAAAAGACCAGCAACAGAGAGTAGCCAGCAATACAGCTAAAGAAAGCTAAACAAATATAACGAAGCAGAAATAAGCAACAAGGACAAAAGACTAAATCAGCCACCGTCCAGACTCAGACCCGAGACTGCAGTAGCATCCCTGAACACATCCGCCTCTTGTCTATCCAAAGTTAGTAGAGAGATTAAAGCAGGTGATGGTCTTTCAACCCACCCGATCGGATACACCTCTTTATAAGCATCCACTGCTAGGAGTTAACTACACGATTCCCCCTTCTAGGAGAGAAAGAGACAGAGAACCCAACATTGGAATTAAGAAGACAGATAATATCAAACAAAATACTCCTACAAGTCCAGTCAGCGAAATCAGGTAACTTTGAAACAACACATTTCTGGAGAGTGAGGCAGTCAGTCTCAAAAATCACCATATCCAATCCTAAATCCATGACCAACATCAATGCCCTTCTCAAGGCAAGAGCCTCTGACATAAATGCAAAAATAAACTTAATTTTATCAATGAAACCCCAAATAAAGGTGCCAAAGCAATCCCTGCAAACAACCCCAATGGCTGCCCTATTAGACCCAGTAAAGTATGATCCATCACAATTAACTTTCAACGATGAAGAAGGCGGTGCAACCCAATGAGTTACTTGACTAACAGCAGGACCCGACAGAACAGAGGCAGCTAAGGTATTTTCCAGGACAGACCAAAATTCATTATTGCTATTTATAGCAAAACTAATCACAACAGCAGGGCTAGGATTTACCTGGTTAAAGACCTTCTCATTCCTTTGCTTCCAGATATACCATAGGAACCAGCATATAAGAGAAATATCCTGAGGGAACAGATCTGCACGCCCTGTAAGCTTCAACCACCAGAATTTAAAATTAGTAATAGCAGCTTCCCCGGACCTGACCCCCACCGACTGCCAAACCAGACGCACCTAGTCCATGAACATTGAAAAAACATATGCTCAATGCTTTCCTCAGCCTCATAACATATAGGACAGATGCTGGAGATAATTCTTTTCCGATAAAATAACGAGGCGTTTGTAGCAATAACCCTGTTCAGAATACGCCAAATAAAGTGTTGTACTCTAGGTGTCGTTTTCAATTTCCATACTGCTTTCCAGGATGCCTCAGGGAAGATAACAGAAGGTCCGGGTTGTACCACCCCAGTTTGAGGTGATCCCTTCTCATTATGATAGCCCAACTTCACTGTGTATGTCCCGTTGTTAGGTGACACCTAGAGCAATCTATCCGTCATTCCATTTACCGAGATTGGGATGTTGTAAATAGCTTGTTGAACTTCAGCTGAGAGATACCTAGCAATTGGAGACAAATCCCAATTACCATCCACAATTAAATCGCTGACCTTTCCCTGTTCAATATACGGATCTCCACTATCAATGGGTTTAGTAGGGAATGTCACATTGGGAACCCAGCAATCTCCCTAAATTCGAATGTTGGCACCATTACCCACATCCCACCGGAGGTCCTTCTTAATAAAATCCCTCCCATTAAGGAGACTTGACCAACACCACGAAGCTTTAGACTCTCTCTTGGATCGATCAATTCCCCATTGGGAAAATACACACTTTTCATCACTCTAGCCCACAAATCCTGAGGTCTCACCATTAGTCTCCATGCAGATTTGGCCAATAACGCATCATTCATTATTACTAAATCCCGAAAACCCAACCCTCCATCCCTCTTTCCTCTAGATAACTTATCCCAAGATTGCCAATGAATTCAGCCCCCCATTGCAGTCCCCTCCCACCAAAAGTTTGCAAATAATCTGTTTAAGTCCTTGCATAGCTGGAGTGGGAATTTGAAGTAGAGCATGGAGTAAATGGGGATGGTTTGAAGAACCGCCTTAATCATAACTTCCCTCCCGGCAAAGGAAAGAAGAGAGTTGCCCCAGCTTTGAATCTTCTTAACCACTCTTTCTCTAATGTAAGCTAAGGCCTGGGTTTTTGTTTTCCCCTAAATGCTAGGAATACCCAAGTACTTCCCCGGATCTTCAACCATCGGCATCCCCAAAACAGAACCGACCATGGCTTTTCTGGTGTTCGGAGTGTTGGGAGAGAAAAAACAGCTAGATTTATCTAGATTAATTATCTGTCCAGATGCCTTACTGTAGATATTTAAAATGTAGGCTAAACATTTACAATCTTCAATATCAGCCCTCATATATAATAAGGCATCGTCTGCAAAAGAACTGTGTGTTAATACCGGGCACCCAAGACTCAATTTAACACCTTTAATCCCTCCTGCAATATGGTGCTTCGAAATCATCAATGGCAAGACCTCTGCCACTAAAATAAAAATGTAAGGCGATAACGGGTCTCCCTGTCTTAATCCTCTGCCAGGAACAATAGAGCTCACAGATTCACCCGACAAGCATATATTCAAACTGACAGATTTCACACACTTCATAATCAATGACACCCACTCTGGACAAAAGCCGAAACTCAACAATACATTTTCCAGAAAGGTTCATTCTACCCGGTCGTAGGCTTTACTCATATCCATTTTCAACGCAAACTCAAACTTGCCTCCCACTTTCTTTCGCCTAAGGTAATGGTACACTTCATGGGCAATAACTATATTATCTTGAATAAATCGACCAGGTACAAAAGCCCCCTGACTCTGAGAAACACAACTATCCAATATAGGCTTCATCCTATTTGCGATGATCTTAGAGATAATTTTATAGGAAAAATTGCATAAACCGATCGGCCTAAATTGAGAGATATGCTCTGGTTTATCCACCTTGGGGATCAAAGTCAGATTAGTTACATTTAATTCATGAATCGAAGAATGCCCTGCAAAGAAATCTAACACCATAGCACACACTGTATCCCCCACCTCCCCCCAAGCATCTTGATAGAAGATACCTGAAAATCCATCCGGTACCAGGGCTTTTGATTTACCCAGGCTGAATGCTGCCTCCTTTATTTCCTCCTTTGACACAGATCGCATAAGGCCTTGATTCATCTCTGGCGTCACTTTTGGGTCAATAAAACCAAGTGCAACATTCATTTCGGGAATACCCAAAGAAGAGGTAAACAGCTTCTGGAAGTATTGAGTAAAATTCTGAGTAATCTCATCTTTCTCAAATAGCCATGCTCCCTCATCATCCTTAATACACACAATATTATTCCTCCTTCTTCTCTTTATAGTTGCAGCATGAAAAAACCTAGAGTTTTGATCCCCGGCCATTAGCCAGTTAACTCGTGATCTTTGCCACCAATACTTTTCTTCAATATTAAGAGTCCTCTCCAATCTCACTTTCAGCTCCGTTATGGCACTTATCGATTGACTGGTCAGCTCCCCTTGAGTAAGGAAAGCCAATTGGGCCCTTAAATAATCAATCGTCTTAGCCGTATTAGGGAACGCAGATCTGCTCCACTTAACCAAATCATCTCTGCATCTCTCCAATTTACCCACAAACACTTCCAATGTCGCCAGATCATCCCAAGACCGATGCCCCCAACTTGTCTTAACCACCTGATTAAACTCTTGATGATCAACCCAGGAAGCTTCGAATCGGAATGGCTTTTTCCTTCGGGATTCCCTTGGTTGGCACTGTATCCACAATGGCAGATGATCCGATCCAGTTAGATCCATATGCATAACATGAAGGTTAAGGAAAATTAACTTGAGAGAACCATTTCCCAACGCCAAATCAATCCATTCTCTAACTGTGTTCGGGTCCTCCCTATTGTTACACCATGTAAACCGAAACCCACTGTAACCCAAATCCGTCAACCCACAATCATCCAAGAAACAGTGGAAATCCAGAACCTTCCGTCGCGCCCTTGGTCTTCCCCCCCCCCATTTGTCCTCTTGTGAAATAATCTCGTTGAAATCACCCACACACATCCAGGAATCACCAATATTCTGCCCAAATCCCCTAACCTCCTGCCAACACTGATTTCGTTTATCCTCATCAGGAGGACCATAAATAAAGGAAATAAAATGAGGCCCATCTAATTCTCCTGACTCAATTGAAGTATGAATAAAGTTAGCAGAATGGGATAAGATAGTAACCCTTACCTGATCGGACCACCACAGTGCGAGTCCCCCACTGAGGCCAATCGGATCAACCATCCACTCCTCACTAAATCTGCATCTTCTTCTAATCTTGCGAACCACTCTCTGCTTTTGTTTTGTCTCCATCAAAAACACCATGTAGGGCTGTCTTCGGATGCATACATCCCTCAAATTCCGAACTGTCAAGGCAGCCCCCAGCCCTTGACAATTCCAAGATAGTATATTCATGGCGCACCGGTGGCTGGTCCCATCCAGCCACCGGCGTTTCGAGAAGAAGAACCAGACTGTGCCAAAGAAATCTCATCGTCTCCTGTAATCCAACTATCCGGAAAGTCAATCTCCAGTGATCCTGTGGAGTAACCCGGTTGTGTTGGTCTCGGGTCATGGTTATATCCTCGTAAAACCGCTTTCACCGATCGATAGGATTTTCGCCGCCCTCACAGGGGCTTGTTCGCCGGCAAGGTCGTTGCTTTTGGGTCTGCTTGTAAGACTTCAGTGGGATCTAGCTCACCGATATGTTCTTCAAACGACAGCCTCCTTGAACGTTTATTAACTTCATTCCCCACCTCTCCCTCGAAGGGCCTCTTAATATGACAACCTTTTAGTGAGACTGCCATAGCTGATACAGGAGATAACCCACTGAGAGGAACCATGTCGAAATCTTTGGGCTCATATTCCTTCGGGAATTCCACTCTATATTGATGTTCGCCCAACCCACCTAACGGCCCATTAGAAGGGTAGTCCTTCACATTAATCTGTTGTTCCTAACACCCCCCCCAATTGGGCCTGATCTTGAGAAACTGGATGGGCCTTCTTGATTTATTTGAGTCTCCGGAGAGCCCCCCACCTCCTGAAAAGCCCATTGGGAAAAAACCTTTTTAATATCCCCACATGCCAAAAGAGCCTCCACCTCTTCACGTGATACTCCCTCCTCAGGCTCATTAAATGCCATCTGACCCTATTGACTTATTGAACCTTCTCCTCCCCCAACCCTCTCCTTATCCCTCTAACAATTCTCACCCTTCCTCTGACATCCAATCTCTTATTCAAATTGACCGTGGTCCTTGCATCGAGTCTCCCTAGGATCCAAGTTGTCCCCGATCAACTTCTCTCCCTCCGATGGCCAGCTCCGCTGTGGCCGCCAACCCCCCTGCCTTTGATTTCCAGCGTCAGATTCACACCACCCCTCCTTACACACCACCAGAACTTCGTCAATGGTTCTCACAGCGGAGGTACCAAGCCAACTTCCATACTTCTTCCCTTCACCGCTCTCCTCTCCTAAGACAGTAAGAAATTTGCAACTTCGATCATCATGTCCGATCCTACCACGGTTATAACAGAAGTGCTGCAATCTCTCGTACCTAACAGATACCCAGGCAGACTCCTTTCCCGCTCTAGGAACCCAAAACCCAGAGACCAATGGATCCTCCAGTTGCACCAGTGAACGAACTCTAATAAATCCTCTTCCAAATCTACCATCCACATTTGGTCGTTCAAACATGGCCACTTCCCCAACAGAATTCCCTAGAATCTTCGCATTTTTATCATTAAACGCCTCCAGCGGAAGGCCATGGAATTGCACCCAGAATGGCGCCGCCCTAAACTGGACATCTTTAAGAATCATACCATCTTCCCAAATCTGAATATTCAGAAGGTACCCTTGAATCGACCAAGGTCTTCCTCTCAAAATCCGCCGATAATCTTTAACATCCCTGAACCTGAATAAAAAAGCGAGCTGGTTGCGCTCAAGTTCATGGACTTCCAAGACATCATCCCTGAGTTGCCATCCCTTCTTTATCATGCTAATTACGGTAGGGATATTTAATTTTTTTCCAGTCAGAATTTTCCCTAACAAAGCACCCCCTGCTTTGTTGTCGTCCCTTCTAAATCCAAGACCACTTCCTTCACACTCCCACCACCACTCGACTGACCCACCTCCATCCCACCACCTAACGAAATCGAGCACCACACACTCACACACACAAAAAGAATCTCCCTTTCCCAGAGAATATGAAAACCCACGCACACTCTCTACACTAGAAACAGAGAAGAAGAAATTAGGACGAGAATAAAGACGGTCGCCGTTCAAATAATAGCATCCGCGAGGTAAATCGAAGACTAAGAACCCTCACGAAGGAAGGACAACCCTCACACAGGAGAGAAAAGAAGTCACAATAACATTTTCAATGTACTATTTCAAAACAGAGGTAAAAATTGACTACGCAAGCATGGTTAGAAAGTCAAAATATAGATTACTTTTTAATTTAAAGTGGAGATAATTTAATCTTTCCACTATACTCATACTCTCTCTTGTCCTAATTATAAGATATATTTAATCAATTTTTGAGGGATTAAGGATAGAGGTTAAATTAGTTTACTTTACTCATTTTTCTAAAATGCTCTTACATAAATTTTGCACTACAACTACCTTATTGCTTTCACATAATCCGCCATTTATATTAATAGGGGTATTTTAGGAAGAAATTGACAAAAAATAGAATGTTGTCCTATTATTAGAACCAAGACAAACTCTCAAATGTTGTCCTATAATTAAGACTGAAGGGAGTAGTATTTATGATCCTCCTACTTTTTTTTTTTTACCAAACACTACTTTAAAATACTTCCTCGATCCCTTATTATAACCTTCAAATAATCGACTTGCATTAATCAATAAAATAGTCAAAGGCAATAAATATATACTCCCTTCGGTTTTAATTATAAGATCAAGTTGACTTTTTTAAAGAGATTAAGAAAGTTAATTAAATTACTTTAGAGTATTTTTATTTTTTCTTCAAACTCTAATATATAATCTAAGGATATACAACATATGATATGATTAAGTGACTTATTTAACTTCCTTAACCCTCAAAAAAAAGGTAATCCAGTCTTATAATTAGGACCGGAGGGAGTATTATTTTTCCAACAATGCCCTTACGTATAAAGAGGATAACTGCTAAGGAACAAGTGCAATAAATACAATCAATAAGAAGTAAATTGGGGGGGCATTAAATACTTAGATAAACTTAAATAAAGATTATATTTTGAAACCTGTTATGAAATTGGAGATAATCTCATAGAAAGAAGAACAAGAGAAGAGAAGCAAGGAGGAAGGAGGAGGAAATTCTTATTCATTGGTGTGTATACAATGCTTAGTAAGTGTCTCTATTTATAGATCTTCACATGTTACTATTTAATGGACATCCACATATAAATAATATATTCATAACACTCCTCTTTAGATGTCTATTATGAATGTGCCTCATTAAAAACTTTAACTAAAAAAAATCCAGTGGGATAAAAACCTAGCCAAAAAAAAAGAGTACAACATCCATTGATACACTTTCTAATGCAGCCTCATTAAAAACCTTTCTATGAAAACTCAGTGGGACAAAACCTAGATAAGGGAAAAAGAGTACAGCGTGTATTGACTCCCCCTCTTGATTACATAAAATTAACTCCCCCTGATGACAACATTATATCCAATGTCTTTGTGTTGATGAAGAACTATATTTTGCTGATAAGCAAGATACATTCGTGTTTTATGGTACTTCTAGACCAAGTAATTCTTCTTCACCTTCTTTTGAAATTCTTTCTTTTAGTCATCAAACATTATATTGTTTGCTATGGAACAATTATAGAACATCCAGTCTTATTATTCATTGTCCATTGTGTACCTGCAAAACTAATTTTTTGCCAGTAAAATCATAATGAATACTAACATGATTTCTAAATATTCTCATAAATATAAGATACTTCGAGATCTTTTCATAAAGATGTATGGACATATAGAATCATTTTTGTATCATTCTTTCAATAAATATTCAGGCTTCAGGCCATATATGAACTTATTTAATAATGTTCTCAAGAACTTGAATTAGATGCTTTTGGCATCCTGAATCCTTCAGGGACTTGTGCTTCTGGCACCTTAATTCCTTCAGGGACAAGTGCTTCTAGCACCTTAAGTCCTTCGGGACCTGTGTTTCTGGCACTTTAATTCCTTCAGGGATATGTGCTTTTGGCACTTTAATTCCTTCAGGAATATGTGCTTCTGGCACCTTAAGTCCTTTGGGGACATTTGCTTCTGGCACTTATAAATTTTAGCTCATGATCCTTATTATAATTCGTAATATCAAATGTTATATTATAAGCAAAAATGATGTCAACGTTGACTTCATTTCGGTCCCATCGGATAATATTCATAACATAATTTATTGAGATCTCATTATCTTCACATATTTCAGGTACCTGAGTCTCTTCTGGGACTACAACATTTTCTTCTGGAGATATCTCTACTGGAGATAATAACTCTTCAGGAGATGGCTCTTCTGGAGCAACTAAATTTTCTTTAATTATCCACGACTTGATCATCTATATTCTTAGCTCCTTTTCTCTTTTGAGGATTTATCTTTAGAACCGATGAACCTTTCACGCTTCAGGCGTGCTTTAAATTCATTTATAATAGGTTGTCCTTCAAGGACATAAATAGGAGCATTAGCAACTGGGACATGTGATTTTGTCACTTTCTTTTGGGTCAGTAAATGCTTCTGGCATTTGATTAGCGAAATTATGCAAATGAATTATCTTTTGAACTTCCAGTTCACATTATTTTGTACGAGGATCAAAATGAGCCAATAATAATTCATTCCAGTTAATCTGTTTACCCAATTACTTATTTTTCTCCCCCTCATGTTGGGAAAACAATATCAAATCACAATTAACTAATCATGTAGTATAAGTCTCCTAAATCCATTTGTTACCTTTAGAAACATCATTTTGTTTCATTTAGAGACAAACAAGAAGGAGGAGGTCCTTATACAACATTCATCCCAACTTTCTTTTGATATCCATCTTATATGCATTATGGTGGATTTATAAGCATTGTACATTCAAAACTTTTCAGATGGAATTAATTTGACTTCTGACCACAAGCCAATTTTTACAGGGAGAATTTTATTGGCTTATATAAATGTTGCAAATATACCAACATAGAAATTTTGTTCTCATAAGAATTTAATAAATGATTTCTGGATCATATAATCTGGAAATAGCGCGCTTAATTTATTCAAACATTATTGCAAACTTCAAGTTGCAATCTTACAAACTTCTGGTTGTAAGCTGTTATTTCACATGTAACCATCTTATAGATGCATCTTTCAAATTTTTATGGTTTACATGTTATTTCAATGGGCCCATATAAATCTGTTTGATATATTTCCAGAGATCCATTATTAATCATGATTAATGAGAACAAGCAACACATAAATAATATGTTGGTTATTTATGAAGAATCTTCTAGTTCTTCAATGGATGTCAATACATAATCTTATATATATATATATATATATATGTGTGTGTGTGTGTGTGTGACTCGGATGATCTAACAAGTCATGCCAACAATAAATTTATTTGAATCAGTAAACTTTTGGTTTACTATAACATATATGTCTCTACCAATAATAAACATTTCAATTTACATCATAACCTGACATCCAATTTGGGAGATCTACTAAACTTTAAGTGAGAAATATATAACTTTTCAAACATTAACTCACACTTGTATTCTATCTTACTTGTTTTCTAACAATCTCCCCCTCAAGTGTGAGATATCTAAACATACTTTCTTTATATTTGTATTTCAAAGTCACTTTCAAACCATTAAAACTCGAAAGGAAAAACTATGCTGATTCTTCAGGAACAAACATATAATATTGCATAAATAAATAATCTTATTACTCATTAGTAATATACTTCAATTTACTTATATATGCGCCAAAATATATATAATCCACCATAAATCACACAGAGTTAGAATCACATATATATGAAAATTCTTTAACAGAAAATTATCATGACAACAAATTTATGAGATATAACGACAAAACAAATTAAACATCGTATTACCTTCTGAGCTTGTTTATTTCTCTTCAGCCTTGACTTCAAAATAAATATGGACATATTTATCTACAACTCTTTGCCTCTTTAATATTTCATTTGCTGCATTAGCAAATTTGATTTGCTATATTTGTAAACTTCTGGTTTATAATAGTATGTATTTTCTATATGATATCTATTTCTGCAGATATCTTTGAAACTCAATAAGTTTCTTTGATACTTGGCAAAATAATCAATGAATAATTTTGTTCCTTAAGGTAATAAAATATTAGCTCTTCTGGAGCCTTCTGTCAAATTTATACTGTCATATATTTATAGTTTGTACGGTCTCTCAAAATATGCTAATTAGTCTCCAAAACTATTAGATTTTTAGACTTATCATGACATAAATCTTTGCAATTAAGTTATTGTCTTATGGACAATATTTTTCCAAGGCTATTAAAATCTTAATGTATCATACAATATTTGAAACATAAGCCTTCAAGGCTTTGAAATTAATAACAAACAAATGTCACATTTGTAATACCCGGAGAAATGAGATGGCTATTTTTGGATAAGTGAATATGTAGTCTCAATATCTGTGATATAGTTATTGTATTTTCTAGGGAAAAATCTCTTGGAAATTAGGAAGAAATAATAATGGGTCAAAATTACAAAAATGCCCTTGTGGGCATAAATGACCTAAGGAAAATTATGAAAAATCCTAGGAGGTAGCAAAATAATTATTAAAATTAGGAGAGTATATTGTCTCTAATTTTGGTAATTTAATAAAATATAACCTTGGAAAAATAAAGGGGGGAAGGATCAAAAAGTATTGTAATGACCAAAATGCCCCCGTAAATCTTAATATAATGCATGAGACATAAAACACTAATGTCAGTGCAAAAGTTATGAGGTAAGGAGTTGTTCTGATCAAGAAAATTATCAACAATTAGTAAGGAATTAATTAAGTAATTATTGGCTAATTACTTAAGCATAAACAAAGGAAAATTCAAAGATAATTATGTAAAACCCTATAAATAGTGGTTTATGGCTAGAATTAGCATAAAATATATTTGCTAATTAATTAGAAAATATGAAGAAAAATTGGTAAGATTAAGTAATTTTAAGCCTAAATGCAAGAATGGACCAATAAGGGAATTTTGTGAAATTTTTAAGAAAAATGAAATATATAATTAATTAATTAAAAAATAAATATTTATAATAATTTAATAGGGCCAGCCGAATTATTGGGCAAAAATATCGATAAGAATGAATGAAAATATCATGATATTAATTTGGCAACTTGTATTATTTTAATAATATAATTTATGTAAAAAGCAAATAAGATAAATGACCACGGATAGAAATTAAATCCTATCTAGAAAACCATGGACAAGATTTCTAAATTCAGAGAAGAATATTAATGAGTGAATTTTTATCCTGGCCGGACTGCTTTTGTAAGTCATTTCCGTGATGGTAGAATACTTAGGTAATAAGACGAAATAGGGGTAATTCAGAAAATGCAGATAGTCACCAATTGGAGTTTGAAGAAAATAAATGGTAACTCAACATCCGGGGATGAGTTGAGAATTATCCTGACATATTTGGAGTCGTTGAATTTTTGTCCCCAAGTTGATGATCTGGAAAGTTATTTTCATAATCGAGCAAGTTTTTCGGAAACTTCACAGACCGTTGAAACCCCGTATGGGATTCAAAAGGTTAGGTTAACTTAGACATTTCTAATGAGTAAGAGAAGGTCTTCAAAGTTGTGATTCCGAATTTCTAAGATTTTCAAGATTACGCGATTCGGACAACCGATCGGAGACTTTATCGGCAAAACCTTCTGAAGCGGGACATGTGTGGCATCATTTGATTGGATTTTTGGTTGACTATTGGGGAGGGGGAGGACGACTGCCATGTGGAAGAAGGAGATCATGCCATGTTGCAAAGTGTGATCCAACGGTTGATATCCCCGTATGAAAAAGCACATAGTGTGACTAAATTTGCCTATAAATAAGAGAGCACCCCTTCATAAATTTCACCCCAACATCAAGAGCTCTAAACCGAATTGGAGGAGCAGCAAGGAAGGGAAGAAACTAGGGAATTTTTAGCGAAGCTCTCAAAGTAAGTTCTTCTGATTTTAGTCTTAATATTTCGTAGTTCTTTTCTTGCATTGGAGTAGAGGAATGTTAGATTAGTCTTTAATCTTCCGAGTATGATTAGATATCATATGTTTGGGGTATTCTAAGCATGAATTTCAAAAATCATGGTGGGGTTGAAGTTCACAAAATTTT
>JAMWYP010000777.1:0-46166 GCA_025563575.1 Acacia pycnantha | reverse complement strand
CAAGTTTTCTTAAAATAAGTGTTTTAAAAAATAAAATCAAAAGTATGCAAAGGGGGTGTCCTTTGAGCTTTGACCAAAAAAAAAGGGGGTGTCCCACGATTCCCTCATTAAAATATATATATATATTTACACTGGGGTCCCGTGGACCTGAATTGCAATAAATTATATTTGTCACATTATCATGATGAGGGACTCTTTGGGGTTGGGTTTCTAAAATGATAAAATGATGAGGAGAGAATCCTCTTTACTTATTAATATATACATATTCGCACACACACGTATATATGGTAATAGGAGTAACCCTTTTGCCTTTGAAGGAATTTACAGACTCCAAAAGTATTTATTCAAAGATTGCCATTAGCCACCAATTATTTTCCATGATTAGTCATATTCAGATTTTAATTATTAGTTAAGATAGTAAGCATCCTTAGGTAAAAAAAAAAAGAATACAAATTTAAATATTAAAAAACGCATTTACCGAACGAGGCAAAAACCTTTTGTGCTACAAGTTTCAAAAAGGAAATCTTTGAACAAATAAAATAAAAATATTCATGAATCATTTTTAAGAGGTACGAGTAACATTTTTTAAATGATGATTCATGCATGATTCCCTTCAAAATAAGTCCGAAGCCTCCGTGTGTGCAGGTTCAAATCTTTGAAAAATAATTGTCCGTATCACTATAAAAGGTAAGACAAATGTTGCTTATCCTCATTAACCCTTTTACCTTTGAAGGAATTTAAGATCAAGATCAGACTCCGAAAGTATGTATCCAGTTATTGCCTTAAATCACCCAGTTTACATGACTAGTCCCTTCAGAATAAGTCCCATTCCAATTCCAAGTTCTTTAGATCAAAAACTCATTTGCATCTCATTAAATATCGTGAACTTGATAAAGAATTTTCTTTATTTAATCTTTTCAGATTCAGTTCAAGACCAATCCCTACCGTTTTATACATACAATTTAGGGATGGTGCCGCGCGATACGCGCGGTTCAATCCATAAAATTAATGATATTAATGGCATACTATAATTAAATTTTAACAGTACTGCAGCATCATTTTGTCCCACAGGTATAGTAATTTCACACTATATAAAAGTGTTAAGACCCTGCATTAACGATTCAATAAGCCTCATTGAGTTGAGAAATAATGGAGTTGCAAAATGGGTTTGACGTTAACGAGTTGTTCAAAGCGCATGCCCACATATGGAACCAAACCTACAACTTCATCAATTCCATGTGCCTCAAGTGTGCAATTCAACTGGGCATACCAGATCTCATCCACAATCATGCCCAACCCTTCATGTCTGTCTCTCAGCTTATAGCTTCCCTACAAGTCAACCCTGCAAAATCAAGCGGTATCGGACGCCTCATGTCCATTCTCACTCATTCTGGTTTCTTCCAGAAGAAGAAACCTCAAGAAGGTGAAGAAGAAGCCTACGCTCTGACTTACGCCGGTAGGCTTCTGGTGAAAGATAACCCTACGAGTATGACCTCTTCTTTGCTTCTGTCGCTTGATCCAATCCAGATGGAGCCTTGGCATCATCTGAGCACTTGGTTCCTGAATGATGATGCTACTGCATATCACACAGCGCATGGAATGCCTATTTGGGAGTATGCAAGTCGTAGCCCTAACCTTAACAATTTGTTTAACAACGCAATGCTGTGTGATTCTCGCCTCATGTCAAGCGCTATGCTTCACGAGTTCAAGTGGGTGTTCGAGGATTAGAGTCGCTTGTTGATGTTGGAGGAGGTACAGGAACTATGGCTAAGGCCATAGCTCAATCCTTTCCAAGCATGAAATGCACTGTGCTAGATCTTCCACATGTTGTCGCTGGCTTGAAAGGGGCGAGCAACTTGAACTATATTGGAGGCGACATGTTTGAAGCAATTCCTAACACAGATGCAGTTTTGCTGAAGGTACGCACGCATTGAACTATACACACACACACTTGGCCTTCATTGATGACTTTTCGTGAACATGTAGAATTTGTTTTAGGCTGTGACGACTTACAAGAGTTTTGTGTGGGAAATGTGTGAAACAGTCGGTCCTGCATGACTGGGGTGATGAAGAGTGCGTGAGGATACTGAAGAAGTGCAAGGAGGCGATTTCAGGAAATTATGGGAAGACGGGTAACAAAGTGATTATTTTAGACATGGTGGTGGATCACCCGAATAAAGATCATGAATCGTTGGAAACTCAGCTTTTCTTAGATATGCTTATCATGGTGCTTTCTACAGGAAGAGAAAGGAGTGAGCAAGAATGGGTCAACTTATTTTCTCTGCTGGTTTCACTAATTACAAGATAAGTCGTGTCCTGGGTTTAAGGTCTATCATTGAAATTTACCCTTGAACATAATCATTCCTGAGAGATATGGGTATCATGCATACTCAGTAATCTGAGGGATATGATGTAGAATAATGTAATAATAAGAGAAGGATTATCATATTTTGTAATAGAATCATCGCAATTACTGTCCCAGAGTTCTGCTTTGCCAATCGCCGAATGCCAAAAACCTGAGTATAGATTGAAGTAATCTCTGGATCTCTTGTTCAAATGAAACTGAGTCAGCTATGTTAGAACTAATGGATGATTAGTAATTTGATGATAGTAATTAGTGTTTGGTATATTTACCCTCCATGGATATATGTGTAAGATTCTGCATATCTGTACAAATATCTCTCTCTCACCACGTGTACGATCTCTATAATAAATTCTGTACGGATTCTGTTATGAATTTATTCTATAAATAGAGTATTGAGGCCAGAGGCACATTAATTGCACTGAACCTTTATTATTTCGTAGTCTTTGCGTATTTTCTCTCTGCCCTGAATTCTTTCTAGATACAGTGTTGGGAGCAGAAAGCCAGTAGAATAAAAGAGGTCCCTTTTGGGTCAGCTTTTTTCTATCCTACTTTTTCCAAAAAAGCAGTTTTTTACTAGAAGCTCACTAGTCCCCTAGTGAGTTTCTGGGAGCGTTGGGGAAGAGTTCAGTGGACCCCACCCCCAATTGCAACCTCGTTTCTCTCATTTGCGTGTTTCTCAACAATATTTCTCAACACCACCGACAATTATGTGTCTTCTTTTTGTCTCATATGCGCGTCAGCATCTGCCCCATTTTATATTTATATATATATAAAAAAAAACACCACCAATAATTCTGGCTAGGGCTTACTGCAGCCCCATAATTATTGAGAAAATTTTAATAAAATAATTAAAAAATGTGAAAATAATTTATTTAGGACTTTATTATTTATTAATTTTTTAATAATAATTTATTTTTTTCAAATTTAAATTTAATTTTGTATATTCAATATATACAATTAGGGGTTATCGTTTGTCATCGCCACGTAAGGTTATATCACGTCACTCCAAAACTACGTCGTTTTGGGGTTAGATGAATTAATAAACTCTCAAAATGACGTAGTTTTGGATCAGAGGAATTAATGAAAGATCTTTTGGTAAAATTCATATAATAAATACTAAAACAAAAATACAAAAACACCTTCATTAATTTAACTCCCAAAACGACGTAGTTTTGAAGCTCACTGACATAATCTTATGCCAGTGACATGACAAACGATAAACTCATACAATTAATATGTATATATAATATTCACTAAGATTCATGCTCTTTTTAGTCATCTTCCATCTCAACTGATTTTTAAAAGGGTTGAGGAGTAATTTTACACATGAGCTTTTCCCCCAGGAGCGCCTAGCACCACGTGCTTTTTTCTGGAGCAAAAATACACACGTGGTTACGTTTTGGGAGCGCCCAAAGACCACGGCAGTTAGTTGACTGTTAGTCAACTTTTAAGTTGGATGGAAATGAACGATCTCCGGGTGAAATTACACTTTTGCCCTTAGTTTTAAATAAAATTACCCTTTACCCTAAGTTTTTTTAAAAAAAAAACTAAAAATACCCCTTCTTGGTGGGCCCCACCTCGCCACCCCACCACCGCGGCCGACCACCGCGCCGCCGCCCGTCCGGTGGTGGTGCCGGCGGTGGTGGTGGCGGCGCCGCCAGCCGGCGGTGGTGGTGGTCGGCCGGCGGCGTGATGGTGGAAGGGTATTTTTAGTTTTTATTATTATTTAAAACTAAGGGCAAAATGGTAATTTTCATTTAAAACTAAGGGCAAAAAGGTAATTTTCATTTAAAACTTAGAGGCAAAATGATAATTTTCTTTTTTTCCTACCGTCGCGTCCACGTGGCGTCACGTCAGTGTGTCGGTCCAAATAAGTGCCACGTCACGCCACGTCCATTGTTCCATCCAAGTTAACGGTTGACTAACGGTCAACTAATCTGCCGTGGTCTTTGGCGCTCTAAAGCGTAACCACGTGTGTATTTTTGCTCAGAAAAGCACGTGGTCTTTGGCTCACTCGGGAAAGCTCATGTGTAAAATTGCTCCTTAACCCTTTTTAAAATAACAATCTAAACACATCAGTTTAGAAAAAAGTCACTTTTGCAAAAGCCAATCTAAACACAAATCATATTTACAACTAACTTTTTCCCTACCGGACATTTACAAAAGTCAGATAAAAAATAAGTCACCGCTCCCACTATCAACGTAAATAGGCCCATTGACATGTTAACAATGGAGAATCCAAAGGAAGAAGATGTTGAATCGCTTGGAGCTCAGCTCTGCTTCAATGTGCTGATGATGGTACTTCGTAGCGGAAAAGAAGTAACTGAAAAAGAGGGGACTAAGTTATTCTTTGGTGCTAGCTTTAAAGACTATTTTTGAAAAGAAAAAGAAAAAGAAAAGAAATAAACCCTATCTCGGGTCTAAGATTTCACATTAAGTCTTCCTCTTAGAATTTATCAAATAAGGAATTGATAGAAGAGAGCAGTCCTCAATGGTTAGAAAATTTTTTGAGAGCAATATGTTTCACAACATATCTGCATTTTGAACTAGTCATGTTTTCATCGCCATCATATTTGCGTATGGAATGTCAAATAGTAGTTTCATATTTTAGGCACCGACATAAACCATTCGGTTGACACATGCCTCATCGGGTGAAATGACTGCACTTATCATTTGAAAACCTATTATTTATTCAACTATCAGATTGATAAACATGAAGACGACAAGGATTTGCAATTGCAGACAAACCTACAACTGAATTCCAAGCATGGGTATGGAGGATATTATTCGCAATCATGAACAAATGATTGGGAGGGTAACCAAAGACCAGCAACTGTGAATTTAATGATCAATACTATATAGTTTTTGAAAGTAAAAATTAATATGCATTGTTAAATTGTTATGTAAATGGTTCAGATTTGCGTTGGAAGTATAGCCGAGACAAAATGTAGAAACAAGAAAGTCAACTATTTTACAAAAAACATGGTGTTATATGATAGTACTCGATATCTGTCCAGAGAAATGAAAACAACAGGGCCCGGTTATTTCCGCCTGCAGGATTCTTGTATTGCAGTATACTGGTGTTTGGATTATTCAAACAGCAGCTGACATAGCTAGGAATGATTAGCTCAAGTGATAAAGAAGCTTTAATAATATAGCGAACTTTATCTGCTACAGTCATTCCTAAAAAGATTTCACTCGTACATAATACTGTCATACTGTCTTTCAGAGTGTGATACATAAAATATATAAAACTGCCTCTCAAAGCAGTAAACACTAGTTTAGCTATGAATATATGTAAATTGTGTTTATTCAACACTCCATTATTGGCAGGTGACGAGAGAGGGCCAAACACCAACTAACAAAAGAACTTTTTTGAACCCTCCTGGACACGAGAAAATTCCAAACAGATTCTCACAACAGGGGTTGAAAGGTAGCCACCTGATCAGGTTCCATGATCCATCCTCAATGAATCGAAATGTCATCACCGTTGAAAATTGATATCAATTCCAGAGGGCCAAAGGATGCGTTCCTTGAACTGCCAAAGAGAACCCATCGGTGCTGCCAAATGAGTTCAATTTGCCCTCGGGAAAGAATTCAATCTCTTGTGCATTCTGTGCAAACACATCATATCAAAGTCAATCAAAGCTCAGTTATATCACCTTTTATTCCTCAATAAGCAAACTTTATCATGTTAAAAACCAATTCCATGCACACTTCTCCCCAAAAATGTCAGGGTATTGAAGTGGTGCTTATTAAGCAGCATGTTGAATTGATACAGCCATAATAAGATTATATCATAGATTGCTTCTATAGATTATACAACTCGAATATCGCCAAAATGAACAAGGAAAATACACCATGTCAAAACCTCATCCATTAACATTTCAGTGTCACTATAAAATATAAAATCAATTATTGGATTAAACACCAAGGATAGAGCCAGTAGATCAAAGAGAATGTAAATAAAAAATCAATAATAACAATCATCACACCAGGAATGCTGAACACGCCAACCTTTTGCTAACCTTTTGTAGGTAAAGCACGTAATAGTTTATGACAATTTCCCACCTAGTCAGACTGCTATGTCTTCCGCAGCATAATCTACAAGTAAAATTCTAAATTCTAGGTTATTGCCAGACCTAATTTTCTAACGTTCACCTAGATTTATGGGAGAAAGTTCACAGCTGATTTACTTATTAACCAATAAATATGGAGGGTTAATTTAAACTACATACCTTTTCTCTTTTGAATAATTCACGGACTACAGTTACCGCAGTAACATACCAACATTAGTCCCAATAGAAGGATAAAGGTTACCTAATCTATTCTAGACATGAAGAAGCAAGAATTGAAACATTATCTATGCACCAATAGCCAATCCCGATCGTTTAATGTAGACTTCTGAAGCATGCAGGAACTTTTAAAAAAGGCCAAATCCGTGTTTGAAATATATTAGATACTTGCATGGCATACAACAAAACATTATGCAGCACTATAAACGGCATATAAACACTTCAAATTTTGTCAATAAAAAATGTAAAGGCATCAGTGCTATGTCCTGTGTCTGTAGCAGTATCAATGCTTCCTGGGTTTAGACTAATTATAGGAGTTTAACCTTGTATACAAGTTCATTGCTGTCCTAATACATCATTGATTCAATTTATCATCATTCTACACAGAACCAGATTAGGGCACTCTCTATTCATAGTCAAGTAGTCCTCTGTTTAAGGCCATGTAATTGTTTGATCTTTTTTTTGGTAACAAGTACTACCATCCTGGAAAAGGACATGGGACAGCATTTCTGCCCGGCCCTGCTAGGACCAAGACTGGAAAAAAGTGAACACCCCTAATTGTTAGAACTTAGAACCTTACACTTGCATATCAAGCAGATTCGAAGCTCTTCATAATAGTCATCAAGGACCAAGATTTACAGTTAAATTTAGCATGATTCTTATAAAATATAATGTTGCAGTTCAAAACTAGAAATAGTCTCAGCATTTATGAGCAAGCAATACATGGAGAGGATTCTGCGTTTTCGCCAATTACAATTATTTAATGGTGATTACTAAAAATTCGATATTCAACAATCCCTATTCCTACACTACTCTCCGAGTTAGTTCAAACTCGAATTAAACTGTTCGCAATTATAAGTCAACAATTAACCAAAACTACCTATTTTACAGAAAATATTTTCGCATGCTACCACTGATGCGGCTACCTACCTCTAGCATGTTGTGCCAAAATTCGAAACGACAAAACACAAAAGCTCAATGGTATTACACCCGACAACACAGCTGGATTAGTAAGACGAACGTACCATCCACTGGAACGGTCGACTCCCACTGGATCTCGGCCGATTAATCGTCCCCGGATCCAACAAGCCGCCTCTCCTCATTCTCTCATACCCGCCCGACTTCGGTCGTCCGTTTTCCGCATATCGACGGATATCCGGCATGACCCCGATGCCTCTGCGGCCGACTCAATTCCGGTCCAGGCTTATTCTCCCTCGGAACAAATCCGGGACGAAGGTGAGGCGGCACGAACTTGTCGGATTTAGGAGATACCACCGGCGGGGCGTGAGGCAACTCCTTATCTTTGTCGTAATTGAAGCAGGGGCGAGAGACGAACCAGTTCCCGTACGACCCAATGGACGAGGAGATGGCGTCTGAATCGGAATTGGAGGGTGGTTGATCCGGGACTTGTTGAGTCAGCTTGAGTTGTTGCTGGGGTGGGTGTTGGGGCTGTGATTGAAGGGGTTTGGGTGTGGGTCGGGTCAGAACCAACATACGGCCATGAGTTTTGTTGGGGGCAGAAATTGCGGAATAAGAAGCAGCAGAGTACGAAGGGGAAAGCGACGGAGCTGGGTTCTTAGCGAGGTTGGTGTTGGAAGCGGAGCTGCTGTTTTTGTCGTAGATGAGGTTGAAGTTGATGGGGGTGTATTTGTTGTTTTTTGCCATCCACCCCCACCAATTGCGCTGAAGAAGATAAATATTGGAACTTGATTTGGGTATTGAACTCAAATCCGAAGGATCTGAAATGATGTGAAGATGAGAAAGAAGGAACTGTGTTAGACCTCTCTTCGGTGTTGCTCGTATTTTTGATTGAGAAGGATGGAGGAGAGGTGAACCTTGTGAGACGGAACTGGAAGTAGGCCGTAGCTGTTGCAGGTGGATCAGGTTGGGCAGGAAAAGAAGCCCATTATGTTAGCTAACTCTAACCATAATTATCTTAAACTTGGGCTCGACACATAGCCCATTTCATGAACTCGCTATTGAGATTTTGGATATGTTTGGTTTTAGGAAGGAGGTTTGGGAATCAGGGAGAAAAAAAAGGAGGGAAGAGGAAAACTTGTGGGCCCCATACGCTCGATTTTGGAAATTTTCCTTCCTCTCCTTTTTCTCTCCCCCTCCCCTCCCCCTCCCTCCCCTTCCTCGAACCAAGCAATGCCGAACATGTGCACCTAGTTTTGGTTGTCTTTACATGTCTTGGGTTTGTTTCAATCAACGTTTGCGATATTCTAAATGATTTTTACGTGTAAGTCAATTAGTATTGTTACTCCATTCGATCCTAATTATAGGAACTATTTACTAGAATTTGGAGAGTGTTATAGACTACTGGTCAATACCGTTATACAGCTTAGGCAGCAGATCTAAACTGCAAGACCTATTCAAAGGGGAGGTTGCCGAGATTCATGGACACACGATGCGGGAGATCTAACCCTAAGGTACACTCTATAAATAAGAGTTAAACCCTAAAGGGAGACTCTCTCCACTCTCTCCACTCTATCTTCTACACGGTCTACGCTCCGGCTAATCACATACAGCCGTCACAGAGCTACGACCACCCCCTTTTGGCTAAACGCCTCCAATAATCCTCGAACTACGTGGACTTTGATCCCTCTTCAGGGTACGTAGGCTAGGAATCGCTCCTAGGTCAAGTCTCAATCTCACCAACATCCTAGCCCCTCGGGGCTAGGTATCCCCATGTTCTGCGAGCAGTGCAAGCGCCGTGCGTGGGAACCGTAAATTTTGATTCCCATGACCAAAGATGGTCAATGATTCCGATTCTAAGCGCAAGACAAACTAATCATGGAATTTTTGTAGTTAGGGTTCATGTTGATTTAATAGAGACCGTCTTTGAGCGTTCGCTCAAACCTCTAAATTAGAGATTTTCGGAGGCTTACGGGATAAATTTCCACAGTAATTACTGGGTGCAAAGTGTGTTTTGACCTTATTTTTATTCTCTATTTGCGGCAAAGAACCACGTCAAGAACCACCCGCATAGTCCAATCGGAGCATGTACACCCTTGCCGATTCTATGAACATTGCGATCGTGCTCCATGAGCCCTAGCTCTCATGTAACACCTCAAATCCATCACCCGAAAACTTGGCCAAAATATTTGAAATATCTCCCACTAGGATAATCATTAACCAAATCATTTAAAATCATAACCGTTTCAAACAGAGTTCATAATACAAAGCCAAAATAGTTTTCAAAATATTTGAGTTTAATACAAAGCGGAAGTCTTAGGGTCTTGGCAAATAGAAATAACATAACATAAACTACGGGAGTACAAAGAGCCTTCAAAGCTCACTCCATAGGTGCCTTCCTTGCTCCTTACTAGGATATTCACACGAAAAATGTTAATATGGGATGAGATTTCCACATCTCGAGTAACTACGAATATTCTACCGTACACAAGCAAATCATATATGACTAAAAACAAGAGATAATGAAATACATTTATTTTTGTATATAACTATATATATTCCAAAAGTTCTCATAAAAGATTTTACAAAAACGTTTATCATTTAATCAACTTAAACCATTCAATAATATAACATGCGGATGCAACCACCCTTATATCCTCTTAGTCCTTATACATATTGGAGCCATAGGCTAACACATAGTCCAACGAAACATATTCATGTGGTGAATTGTTCCAAGCTCACCAAAACTTAAGATATACTCGGCCAAAAGTATAGAGCTTAAGTATGGACTATGGCTCCCTCCTTATCGAGAATAAAGGAGGTGTCACATGTCCCACAACTCAATGCTATCCGGCCAGAGGAAAACATGGAAGAAGGGGCCACTGAAAAGTACCAATCCACTGTGTACCGAGTGGTGGCATAAAATCATAACATATCAGATTCCTCCAAACTCCATCCCATCACAAATACAACCGCCATGATAAATGCACTCATTCAAAAATAATGCATTACGCTTCCATTAATATCAAATAAAACCATTGAAATTCATGATCAATAAATAGTATCAAACTATGTATTCGTGAATAGTAATTTACCATACGTAAATAGTAAACAGTAAATAGTAAACAGTAAATAGTAAATAGTAAACAGTAAATAGTAAATAGTAAATAGTAAACAGTAAACAGTAAACAGTAAACAGTAAATAGTAAATAGTAAATAGTAAATAGTAAACAGTAAATTGGTATGTATAATACGTGCATTTAGTGCCATGTACAAATACAATCTAAAATTTCCATAGCAGAATCTTAAAACCTTACAACCCATAAAATATTGTATCATATATATCGGTCTAAAATAAATAGTATAAGCATAAAAATATAATCATACATAATTCACAAGTATAAGGAAAAATATCCGAGTTACATTACTTGCTAACTCCCAAATAATCACCAAAGCAACTACGGTATCCCCAAATAATTACCACCTCACTCTCTCTCTCTCTTTTCTTCCTTTCTCTTTCTCTCTCTTCCTTCTCTCTCCCCTTTTCTTTCCTTTCTTCTCTGCGTTTAACGTGCGTTGTGTGTGTATTTATAGTTGAGAAAAATGGGTCCTTAATCATAATTTACACCTCTACGGGTCATTCTACGTAATTTTCCCGTGCCAAATTTTCAAAACTTTCACGTGAAG
Organism: Acacia pycnantha; assembly: GCA_025563575.1. NCBI lineage: Eukaryota > Viridiplantae > Streptophyta > Magnoliopsida > Fabales > Fabaceae > Acacia > Acacia pycnantha. The sequence continues at coordinate 34,901 of JAMWYP010000777.1, read as the reverse complement.
ACTGTCGGAAAGTTTGAAATTATTTTCCGAGTGGGTCCCACATGTTTTGTTTTGTTTCTAATGTTTTCTTTGCCCGTGAGTTTCTCATTCGTCCTTACATATATGTAATATATAATATAATAATTATATAATATAATAATATAATAATATAATATAATATAATAATTATAGTATAATAATTCCACCGTCAATTCCGTCCCTACTCCTTACTTTGTATATATATAGTATAATAATATAATTTAATAATATAATAATACATTATAATAATAATTAAATATAAAAATATATATTTATTTTTAAAAAAATAAATTTTTATTTTATACCTCTAGATCTCCTTTAAACCTTAAAATACTTAAGAAATCATCCTAAAATTACTTAATTACCATTAGAAAAATTTGGGATGTTACATTTCTTCCCAGTTAAATAAATTTCGTCCCGAAATTTAATATACGTAGGAATTCTACTTACCTAATTAAATAAGTGAGGATAGGTTTGTCGCATGCTCTCCTCGGTTCCCAAGTAGCATCTCCTGAAGCCATTCCTTTCCATACTACCTTCACAAGCTTAATGGTCTTGTTTCTCAATTGCTTTTCCCTTTCATCTACAATTCGCTCAGGCTCAGCTTTATATGTCATGTTATCATTGAGTTCTACCTCCTCTGCTTCAATAACATGAGAAGGATCTGGTCGATACTTCTTCAGTTGCGATACGTGAAAAACATCATGCAGATTTGCAAGTTGTGGGGTAACGCAATTCTATAAGCTACTGACCCTATTTTCTTTAAAATCTCATAGGGACCCATATAACGAGGTGAAAGCTTCTTCGCTCGAATCGCTCTACCAATGCCAGTCATTGGTGTGACTCTTAGAAATACATGTTCACCTTCCTTGAAATGCAACGGTCGCCTTCTCCTATCAGCATAACTCTTCTGTCTACTCTGAGCAGTGAGAAGTTTCTGCTGGATCACCTTAATCTTTTGAGTTGTTTCATCCACCAACTCTGGACCTAGTAAACTTCGTTCACTCAGTTCTGTCCGGCAAATAGGAGATCTACATTTCCTTCCATACAAAGCCTCATAAGGTGCCATCTCAATGCTAGAGTGATAACTGTTGTTATATGCAAACTCTGCCAAATGAAGATGATTGTCCCAACTTCCTCCCAGTTCGATTGCACATGCTCGCAACATGTCTTCCAGAGTTTGTATTGTCCTCTCAGTCTGTCCGTCAGTCTGAGGATGGTAAGCGGTACTAAACCTTAGTCGAGTTCCCATAGCGTCTTGCAATGCTTTCCAAAAATGTGAAGTAAATCGCGCATCACGATCAGATACGATGCTGTTCGGTATCCCATGTAATCGACAATCTCTTTCATGTAGATTTTCGCTAGTTTCTCAAGAGAATATTCTGTCGCTATGGCTAGAAAATGGGCCGACTTAGTCAATCTATCAACAATTACCCGAGATAGCGTTATGTCCAGACGCGGTTAAAGGAAGTCCCGTGATGAAATCCATTGAGATACTATCCCATTTCCATTACGGGATTTCCAGATTTTGTAATAGTCCAGGGGGTTTTCGATGTTCAATTTTGACTTTCTGACAAGTCAAACAACGAGTAACAAACTCAGTCACGTCTTTCTTCATGCCGCGCCACCACCAATTCCGCTTCAAATCATGATACATCTTGGTTGCTCTGGGGTGAATAGTATATTTGCTTCGATGAGCTTCCTCTAGCACGAGCCTTCTTATTTCTCCATCGTCAGCTAGACACACTCTTCCCTTATACCTTATTATCCCATCTTCCCCAATCTCAAACTCTGACTCTCTTCCTTCTTCAATTTCTTCCCTAACACTTAACAGATACTCATCTTCAAGCTGAGCAAATTTAATTTCCTTCCACGTCGTACTTTCAATAGTTAATGCTTCCATGGTAGCAACTTGTCCTGACAATACATCAATAGATGTACTCTGTACATCTTCTAACAATTTGTGTTCCCTGATCATCATCTGCTGCATGGATCGTCTTTACGCTTAAGGCATCGGCTACAACGTTTGCCTTCCTGGATGATACTTCAATTCATAGTCGTAGTCCTTGAGAAACTCCATCCACCTTCTTTGCCGCATGTTGAGCTCCTTTTGGTCAAATAGGTACTTCAGACTCTTATGGTCACTAAAAACCTCGAATCGTGAACCATAGAGATGGTGCCTCCAAATCTTTAGAGCAAACACCACTGCTTTGCCAACTCTAAGTCGTGAGTAAGATAGTTCTCTTCATGTGGCCTTAACTGTCGGGAAGCATAAGCCACTACTCTACCATTCTGCATTAGTACACACCCAAGACCTTTCTTGGAAGCATCAGTGTACAAGGTAAAGGTCTGAGTAGGATCTGGAATTGTAAATCTGGTGCCGTAGTCAACTTAGTCTTCAAATTTTGAAAAGCTGCTTCACACTTCTCGTCCCACACAAAGGTTGACCTTTCCTAGTTAACTTTGTTAAGGGCATAGCTAAGCGTGAAAAGCCCTTAATAAATCTCCTATAATAGCCAGCCAATCCTAGAAAACTTCTGATCTCGGTCACAGACTTTGGCTGTTCCCATTGAAGAACTGCATCAATTTTGGTAGGGTCTACCGCAACACCTTCGGTGATACGACATGGCCAAGGAATTTTACTTCCTTTAACCAAAATTCGCACTTAGACAACTTCGCATAAAGCTTGTGTTCCTTCAACACTTGTAACACAATTCTGAGATGCTCTTTATGCTCTTTTTCATCCTTAGAGTAGATAAGGATGTCATCAATGAAGACCACTACAAATTTATCTAAATATGGCCTGAAAATTCTATTCATGTAATCCATGAATACAGCTGGAGCGTTTGTTAGCCCAAATGGCATAACAAGAAATTCATAATGGCCATATCTAGTTCTGAATGCAGTCTTCGGGATATCTTCTGCTTTGACCCTTAACTGGTGGTAGCCTGCTAGAATGGAGAAAAACACCATGTACGCGGGACAATCCCTATGAATAGACTTTTCAACTTGTACCGCAGACAATTGCGGTTTACTATGGCTCATAGAGTCATCTGCAAGAGATATAATCTTTCTCTTACAGTCAAGGATGACATCATTTGCTGACAACCAATCCATTCCTATTATCACGTCAATACCCTTCAGGGGTAGACAAACAAGATCTATGTTTGAGGTCCTACTATCAAACTCAATTGTACAATTTAAGCAAGCCCTAGAAGTTTTCATTGAAGCTCCTGCCGGTGTAGAAATAATCATGCAAAAGGCATTTCGCATATGCTTAAATTCAATCGAGGCACACAATCATACGATATAAAAGAGTGTGTAGCACCCGAATCAAATAAAGCTTCAACTTCAAGGCCTTGGATTTTGAGGGTACCTTTAATCAAATTTGGTGAAGCACTTGCCTCTGGTGTGATAGTGCGAACACCTTGCACAGGAACTGCAGTTCTAGCATCATTGGCCCTTCGAGGCTCTTCCTCACGAGAACACGGAGATGTGTCAGGCTTTCCGCAATTGAAACATGTCACACAATGTCCTTGGTGTATCTTTCCACACTGGCACACTTCGATTATTTGCGGTGCTAGCCACGGGAGCTGTGGATCCCCTATAAGAGTTTTGTCCTCCACTAAATTGACTCCCTTGGGGTCTCTTGAAATGGCTCCTCTGGGGTCTACTAAAATGACTCCTTGGAGGTCCATTGAAATTACCCCTTGGTGGTCCACCAGAAAGATTTCTTGATGGTTGACTAAATCGCGTATTCACACCACTGAAATTATGATTGTGCTTCTTAGTGATTCCCCCCATAGGTCTCATAGGAGGTGCAGATCTGGCTTGAAGTCCTTTCATCTTCTCGGCTTCTTCTTCTCGCTTGCTTCGGCTATCGTGCGTAATTTGTCACATATCTCTTCAAAGTTCTTTGCTCCATCCGAAATGGTGCCAAAGCCGTCTTTAAATCTGGTCTAGCTTTTCCACTAGCCGAGCACACATCCATTTTGGGTTGTTTTGCGAATATTTGCAAAATTTAGACAACTCCAAAAGCGAGTGATAAATTCATCCTCGTGCAATCCCTCTTGCACGAATGTGAGGAATTCGGTTTCTTTCTCTATTCTGATTGAAGGGGAAAAATAATAATTCTCGAACTTTTCTTTAAATTCTTCCCATGTCATCTCTTCATCAGCATTCTTGGTGCTTTCCCACCATTGTTGGGCCGCTTTCTCCATCAACTGCTCTGCAACTTGTACCTTTTGTTGTGAGTTGATTTCGATAACTTTGAATATCTTTTCGAGGCGCTTGACCATTCTAGTGCTTCGATTGGGTCTAGCTTCCCTCGAACATTGGAGGAGTGAACTTCGGACTTTTTCCCAAACCTCAGTAATAGGCGGAGGGTTATACTGAGTATGGGAACTGCTACTACCTCTTGATTCTGTGCCAGTACGACTCCCACCCCCTGATTGATGGTCAGAAGGAATGACTTCCCTGGCCGTAGGCTTCTTCTTCTTACCACCTTGACCTCTTCTTTCTGCTAATTCGTCCTCGTGCCTATTCACTTTCTCTCTTACCTCCAGGATTGCATCGCGTAATTCTGCTAGAAGGGCATTGTTATCCTGAGGAGGGGGAACATTTTGATGCGAAGAGGGACCATTTTGTCGTGAAGCAGGGGTTGTATTAGTCCTTCGAGTTCTCCCCATTTTCTTCTCCTATGATCTACACTATAAGGATGCTATGTAAGGGTTAAGTGGCTAAAAAAATTCTAAATCTAATCAAAGAGAAAGGCACATGTTATGATATTTAATTTGCCACGACCTCTAAAAGTTTAAAAAAGTCATTTTAGAAAAACAAAATTTTCATGGAACCTTTAGCTCTGATACCAAAAATGTAACACCTCAAATCCATCACCCGAAAACTTGGCCAAAATATTTGAAATATCTCCCACTAGGATAATCATTAACCAAATCATTTAAAATCATAACCGTTTCAAACAGAGTTCATAATACAAAGCCAAAATAGTTTTCCAAAATATTTCAGAGTTTAATACAAAGCGGAAGTCTTAGGGTCTTGGCAAATAGAAATAACATAACATAAACTACAGGAGTACAAAGAGCCTTCAAAGCTCACTCCATAGGTGCCTTCCCTTGCTCCTTACTAGGATATTCACTGAAAAATGTTAATATGGGATGAGATTTCCACATCTCAAGAACTCTTGAATATTCTACCGTACACAAGCAAATCATATATGACTAAAAACAAGAGATAATGAAATACATTTATTTTTGTATATAACTATATATATTCCAAAAGTTCTCATAAAAGATTTTACAAAAACGTTTATCATTTAATCAACTTAAACCATTCAATAATATAACATGCGAGGAGCCATAGGCTAACACATAGTCCAACAGAAACATATTCATGTGACTGAATTGTTCCAAGCTCACCAAAACTTAAGATATACTCGGCCAAAAGTATAGAGCTTAAGTATGGACTATGGCTCCCCTCCTTATCAGAATAAAGGAGGTGTCACATGTCCCACAACTCCAATGCAATCCCGGCCAGAGGATAACATGGAAGAAGGGGCCCTGAAAAGTACCAATCCACTGTGCACCGAGTGGTGGCATAAAATCATAACATATCAGATTCCTCCAAACTCCATCCCATCACAAATACAACCGCCATGATAAATGCACTCATTCAAAAATAATGCATTACGCTTCCATTAATATCAAATAAAACCATTGAAATTCATGATCAATAAATAGTATCACTGTATGTATTCGTGAATAGTAATTTACCATACGTAAATAGTAAATAGTAAATAGTAAATAGTAAATAGTAAATAGTAAATAGTAAATAGTAAATAGTAAATAGTAAACAGTAAATAGTAAATAGTAAATAGTAAACAGTAAACAGTAAACAGTAAATAGTAAATAGTAAATAGTGAATAGTAAATTGGTATGTATAATACGTGCATTTAGTGCCATGTACAAATACAATCTAAAATTTCCATAGCAGAATCTTAAAACCTTACAACCCATAAAATATTGTATCATATATCGGTCTAAAATAAATAGTATAAGCATAAAAATATAATCATACATAATTCACAAGTATACGGAAAAATATCCGAGTTACACATTCTGGCTAACTCCCAAATAATCACCAAAGCAACTACCGGTATCCCCAAATAATTACCACCTCACTCTCTCTCTCTCTTTTCTTCCTTTCTCTTTCTCTCTCTTCCCTTCTCTCTCCCCTTTTCTTTCCTTTCTTCTCTGCGTTTCTGCGTGCGTTGTGTGTGTATTTATAGTTGAGAAAAATGGGTCCTTAATCATAATTTACACCTCAGGGTCATTCTACGTAATTTTCCCGTGCCAAATTTTCAAAACTTTCACGTGAAGACTGTCGGAAAGTTTGAAATTATTTTCCAGTGGGTCCCACATGTTTTGTTTTGTTTCTAATGTTTTTCTTTGCCCGTGAGTTTCTCATTCGTCCTTACATATATGTAATATATAATATAATAATTATATAATATAATAATATAATAATATAATATAATATAATAATTATAGTATAATAATTCCACCGTCCGTCCGTCCCTACTCCTTACTTTGTATATATATAGTATAATAATATAATTTAATAATATAATAATACATTATAATAATAATTAAATATAAAAATATATATTTATTTTTAAAAAATAAATTTTTATTTTATACCTCTAGATCTCCTTTAAACCTTAAAATACTTAAGAAATCATCCTAAAATTACTTAATTACCATTAGAAAAAAATTTGGGATGTTACCCGCCACCACGCTGATTTTTACTGTCACCGAATCAAGTCAGGTCCTTTTATCGCTTCACTTAAAAGCGGCTTCTCTCTACAATAGCTTCTACTTTGATTCATTAGTATCTGATTCACCTGTAAGAAAAAGGGAGAAGCCGAGTTCCGCTGAGTATGCATGAAGCCAAGTATGCCGGTACTAGGGTTACAACTTCCCAAAATTCTATCATATGATAATTCGAATGGTCAAAAGCTCCAACACTATGACTCCATTTGTTTTGAGAAGTTATGCAAGAACGCGTTGGCTTCGTTGACGGAACCGAGATCAATGAAGCTGAGGTAATGGAGCCGCGGCGACCAAGCAAGGCACTGCATGGGACAGAGATGCAGATTCAGGTTGCTGAGATGTACACTGTGCCGAGATTGAAGTGGCCGAGGGTCCGAGTGATGCCGGGATATATTCAACTCCGAGATGCTATTGAACAAGTTGAATGAGATACAGACTTCGGATAACCAAATCCGGAACCCATAAGACGAACAGGGAACGTGAAATTTTCATTCGTGATTAGAAAGATGTTGACCGTGGACTTCAATCATTCCCTATTCTTGCACCCGACAAATGTTCAGGCGAAGATGATGGGAATCTGGAGGGGTCAGTGCTGGAAGCTCCTATGGCTGAGGAGATCTTTTAAAATAGTAGCGATGAAATCATGCATATTTTATCGATGACAGCCAGGGCTTCACGATCGTCAGGACCACCGACATAACGACTGATTGTATAGTTAGAGCCATGATTTGTTATTACCCCATTTGTCATCATGGAAGCATTATGTTGATGCTAATGATGACGCAAGAAGCAAACTCGTCTGGATCGTTGATGACTGGGAGAATTTGTTGTTCCACTACAGCGCAAGAGAGGTCAAGTTGCCTGACCTTGTTTTGGGTGCAGCTTCCTTTATTGCAGGCATCATAATGCTTTCACTAGAACATCTCTTCTTAGCTCAAAATATTTTCCAAACTCTTTGAGAGTGAAGTTTCTAAATGCAGCCCCATGGGGAAACACAATTTTAAAATGTTGAAGCATCTAACACAATTCTAGTTTTCCTCTTTATGTCACCCAAAATCTGCAGCAACTGGAAAATATTGAGATAAGTGTGAGATGCTGGAACGTGCAAATACTGTTGAGTCGCATCAGGGAAGACTCAAAGTTGAAGGAGTATACTTCTAAAGGATAATCTTGTTATACTCCTGCACCTACTCGGTCGTGACTCTAATAATGGCCATGCACATAGGCCTTATTCCTTCATCTATCTCAACAATGTTAAAGTTGATACCCATGTAGCTGAAAGTGTTTATAATCTTATTCAAGATTATTATATGGACAACCGTACAACCTACATCTTTACAGCTGATCATGGGATGAGTGACAAAGTATAGGAAGCCATGAATTTGAGCATCCAAAGAGAATTGAGTTTCCGGCTCAAAGCTACAACTTCTCATATTCACTTACTAACCGTCAGGGGTGCTATGACATTCTTTCTGATGAGAGTTCAAAGGAGCTAGCCTGTTTCAAAAATCGATGGCACTGGATATTACAGGAAGGTATTGAATCATCCGATTTCAAAAAGGTTCAGAGACCTCAGCTCCTTCGTATGCCGACTTAGTGATCTCGGCTCCGTCGCACATCCACTGGCCATTGAGGATTCAAACACTGCTCCTCCTGACATCAACATGTTATGGGAGAGTCGAGATAAAAGCAACCTGAGATAAACGCCTGCTTGAACTAAAGGCTTTTCTCATCATCGTAACATCTCTACCAGGTCGTATTCACAGAATCTCGGCTTCTAGTCGTGCCGGCTCTACTTATCTCAGCTTCTAAATGCCTAAATGCCGGGATGCTTCCAATGATTTTTGGGTTTGAGGTGTGGCAGACCTGTTTGAGCAGGGATACAACGCCGGCCATTCCTCCAATGTCTAAAAGATGGAGAATCTGAGATGTTTCGAATGCCGAGATGCCTCCGATAACTTCCAGTTTTGAATTAGTGGCAGACTAATGCCGGGATGTGTTTGAACCGGGATATCTTCAAACTCCGTTCAAATATATCTGTGATGTGCGAGGCTCTTAGCTCCAGTTTTACATGTTTTGCGTCCAGATCCGTCGATCATTCCGTGAAGCTCTAAAAATTCCCGAGTGGAGATTCCCAAATTAATATTACCAGGTTTTGTTTCTTCAATTCTTTCCAAATCAGAGAAAGGCATTTTCCTGGGCTTGCATTATAGCTCATTTTAGAATCTTGAGGAAGCATTACCTTCGTTTTCCTTCCGTCATTTGGTTTCGAGAAAAAAGGATCCCATTCGTAAGGTCCTACCTCATGCTGCCCCCCGTCTAGAAGCAAAGCAGCAGAAAGAATATGATATTCTTCAGGCTATCACTATGGGAGATAAACAGCATTTAATCCCACATTTAGAGTTTTAATGTTCAGATGTTGGGATTCATGAGGACCTATACAAACTTGTTCATTATTCATGTGAGGAGGTCTTCTCTAAGATATTTCAAATAAAATTATGAGACGTTGGACTACTCTTTTGGAGCTGATACTTGGAGTTCCCTTTCATACTCATGGGACAAAAAATATGGAGGACGAGAAAACTGGGCAACGTGTTGCCCATTTTGTTTCGTCAAATACAGGAGGAAATGTCAACTCCATCGGAGATTCTGCTAGGTCAAGTCCCAATCTACACCAACATCCTAGCCCTTCAGGGCTAGGCAATCTGTATTCTACACCAGAACAGAGAGATTAATGAGAGAAGTTAAATTAGTTAAGTATAATTATTTTCTGAAAATACCCCTGCTTAAAATTGAAAATTACATCAAGGCAAAATTAGCTGAATCAGTAGCCCCGCACAATTGGGCTATCACCGAGGGAAGCCATGGAGATAATAGCGTCAATTTCAGCCTTCAGCCCTCAGAAGCTGTAGTTTTTTTGTTGTTGCTCATCCAGTATCAAGAGCTTCGCTCTGACTAATCTGGATCCGACCCGCGACGTCGCACACCTGGCTATGGTGGGAGAGTCTACCAACGGGGCTGAGGAACCCGCCAGCGTCAGGGCCCAGTTAAAGTTGGATCCGAACCTAATTATTTTTTTAAAACACCAAACAAATATTCCTAAAATAAAAGTATAAGAACTCCAACTCTTAAAGGACAACTGCAAGAAAATATTTTTAAAGGAATATTAAAATTATTTTATTTAAAAATAAAAAAGAAAGTAGAATCTCTCACTTGATAAAATATAAACGTGTTATTAAATTAATTATCGTAGAGGAAGTATTAGTAGGGGTGATATAGGAAAAATATGATAAAAATTGCTCAAAATTATTTTATAAAAAAAAGTATAATTGGGATGTATATAACATTAATGAGTTGCAAACATTATTTACTTTATAAAATATATAGGTGTATTATTAAATTATTATTGTCTTTAATTATTAGTGAGAAAGTATAAATAAGGGTATTATAGGAAAAAATTGGCAAGAGTTAAAATTTGCTATTATAATTAGGATCAAAAGCAACTACTCCAAAATGTGGTCCTACAATTAGGACCGGATGGAGTATTAAACAAAGAGTCAAATAGCACAATGTGATTTGTATTCGAATATTTTTTTTAATTAAAAAAAAGTCAATTTAACAAGAAAATATTTAAATACTATATTGAAAAATCACTTTCACGAATTTTACATATATTAAAAAAAAACTAGAAGGTTGAGAATTTGACTTCCAATCTGATTTTTTTTTTTTTTTTTGGGAAGAAAAGTTCATTTGCTAATAATGCTAAGCCAAACATGATTTTTGACTTCAAAAGTAAGTTTTGAAATCATAAACAAGCACTATCCATCATAAAAAGCGTTATTTGACAAGCACGTTTATGTATAGAGAGATACACATGTGAGCAAATTAAAGACAGATGTAATGATGCTTGAGAGATTATTAATTAAATCAATAGTGTGTATGTATATGTTTTTTTTTTTTTTTGTTTCCAAATAGTATTTATGTATTTGTTGAGAGAGTAGGAATACATAGGTGAGTTTTATATACATACACCCCACGTATGAGGTAATTGAGGATGCGGTATAGAATGTTAAAGTCATGGGATGTTAATAAGAGGAAGACATATCAAAGAAGCTTGCGACCGCCGCCCCGACAACGACTCACTGCACTACAACCTCTGGTGTATGGATTAGCAGGTCGATGAAATGTTTGGAACACGGAACCACCATGGACATAGTGGTTGCCACCTTCAGGATAATGCATGCCTTTTCCGTCTTCATGACCACCACCGACCACCGAGATGGTCATCACCGACAATAACAGCACCGCACACAGTAAAGCTCCCTTCATTGATTTTGACATTGCCATATCCCTCTCCCCTCAATATGCTTCCCATCTCTAACCTATGTATATATACTCACACCTAAATTTCTCTATTCTAAGACACCCAGACTATTATTACATTTACATTACATCCACACATAATAAATAACAGAATACCAACAAATCTCTAAAATTAACCATCGGCTAATGCCTCTAGACATTCTTCTAATAATCCCACCCTTTTAAAGCAAAAACTTTTAGGATGATAACAGATCCAAGAGAATGGATGCAATTCCTTAATTAGGAGAAAAAAAATCAGTTAATCATAAGCATCAAACCAAGAACATATAACAAGTGTCACGGTAAAACTGGTTTTTTTTAAAATAAATTACAATGTCATATACTACGCCTTTTTTGAAAAAAGTAAATCTGCAGGTAAAAAAAGTTATTTATTTTTTATATTAACTTTACGGTTTTTCAACATTCAACAAAGAATTTGAGTTAAAAAAAAAAAGAAAGTTGAATCTCTCACTTGATAGAATATAAGATGTTAGCCGTAGGATGGATGAGATTAACCGTGAGATCTCAAGCAATGGGAGTTCTCATTTTCTTGAAGATCTTTAGAGGAAGCTTTGGGGTAGAGCTAGATGAGACTTTAACTCGGGAGGCTTTGCTGTGGGCCCAGAAAGCCCGGATCAATTGGTCAATTGATGGTGATCGTAACACTAAGCTATTCCATGCTCAAGCAAATGGTTGAAGAAAGCATAATAGAATTGATGCTCTATGTATTACGGAGGGGGAATGGTGTTTTGATCAGGAGCGGATTAAACGGCATGTGACATAGTACTTTTCAAACTTGTTTACGGAGGAAATAGCGGAGCGTTTGAGTCTTACATGCAGTGTTACCTATCCAAAGCTACTGGATGCTCACAACCGTATCTGTCAAAGGGAAGTTGGGGAAGGTGAGATCAGGGACGCTTTGTTTAGTATGGGTGCACTCAAATCACCAGGGTCGGATGGGTTTAATGCTTTGTTCTTTCAACACCAATGGGATACAGTTCGGGCTTCTATGGTCCAGTTTGTTAAATAGGTATTTATCTCCCCTCACAAAATTGGTGATGTTAATGGAACACTTCAAGTCTTAATCCCGAAGAATGACAATCCAAAGACGTGTAGGGATCTTAGACCTAATAGCTTATGTAACGTCATTTATAAGGTAGTCACAAAGATAGTGGCAAACTGAATGAAAGGCTTTATGCCCCATGTTATTTCCCCTAACCAGTGTAGCTTCGTTCCAGGCCGGCATAGTTCAGATAACATTATTGTAGCCCAAGAGGTGATTCATTCTGAGGAACATGGGGGGAAAGAAGGGATTCATGGCTATCAATATTGATCTAGAAAAGGCATATGATAGGGTGAATTGGAAATTTCTCCTTCAATGCTTATATGAACTTCATCTTCCTAGCAACATCATTTAGGTGGTTGAGAATTGTATATGCACGATGAATATTCAATTGTTATGGAATGGGCACAAGGCTGAGTCGTTTACATCATTGCGTGGGGTCAAACAGGGGGATTCTCTTTCGCCTACCTCTTTGTCATTTGTATTGAGAAGTTAGCCCATATGATTCAAGAACAGATGGCAGCCAAGAAATGGAAACCTATATGTCTTACAAAGAAGGGTCCGCCAATTTCACATCTATTCTTTGCAAATGACATCATTTTATTTACTGAGGCATCCCTTCAACAAGCGGAGATGGTTCGTGATTGTTTGTCATACTTCTGTGCATGTTCAGGCCTACAAGTTAATGTAATTAAGACTCGAGTATTTTTCTCTAAGAATATAAACCATAACAAGAGCTCGGAGCTTAGTGCGACTCTTGGCTTCTCTCAAACAGCTGACCTCGGCAAATATCTTAGGGTGCCACTTCACCATAAGCGGATTGGAAGGGAATCTTTTTCAGGGGTGATTAATAAGGTGAAGCAAAGGTTGACCCGGTAGAAAGCTACCTCTTTTTCCTTAGCAGGCAAGGCTACTCTTATATCCTCGGTGTCTTCAACCATCCGACATATACCATGCAAACTTCTTACCTTCGGGCTACGGATTGGGAAGCATTGGATAGACACAATAGATTCTTTTTGTGGGGGAGTACAGCGGAGCGCCGTACGACCTCTTTTGTGCCTTGGGACAAGGTGTGCAAACCAAAAAAGAGGGGCGGATTGGGGTTAAGACACGCCAAATACCAAAACCAAGCATTACTTATGAAAGTAGGATTGAAGCCGCCACACATGGGGAGGATCTCTCAGGTTAAAGTCGTTCGGGATAAGTATAAATGTGGGGATGATCTCCTCCTCGCATTGAACCAACGCGGTCCGCTCCAATGTATGGATGGGTATTAAAATTTTTTGGGATAAAGTGTTTGGGGGGATTGAAGCTACTAATGATGCATCTGAGGTGAAATGGAAATGGGAGAGGAGTGGGGAATTTTCAATGAAGTCTACATATAGGGTGCTTTCCGAGGATATAAGGGATTAAGGAAGGGACTGGGGACGCTTATGGAAGGTCCGACTCCCTCTCGATGTAAGACACTTCTCTTGTTAGTTGCGCGCCAGGGGTTACTCACTAATGTAAATCGACTGAAATGAAGTTTAGCGACGGATCCAAGTTTCACTCTTTGCGGGGCAAGTGCTAAGGATACCCTGCATGTTTTTCAAGACTACCCACACTTGAGATCATTATGGAGGAAGGTGGTGCCTAGTGAGAGGTGGCGTGGGTTTTGTAATATGAATTTGACAGAATGGGTATGGTGAAACATTAGAGGACAAAATGAAGCAAGCAAGGAGTGGGCCTCGCAATTCGTTATTCTATGCTGGTGGATCTGGCGACGGAGGAATCTGTTCCTCTTTGAGGGTAAAACAACTTTGAATGATTCTATTCTTGCTAGTGTGTGTGCCATGATAGAATGTTTAAATTCTACGAATAACCACCTTGTTGGATTAAAACTTCAAGGTGTTACCCTGACCCCAGATCGAGAGAGTTGGCGCTCGCTGGAGGAAGGATGGGTGAAGGTTAATGTTGATGGAGCATATTTTAGAGTTTCGGACAAGTGTGCCTGTGGAGGTCTTATTTGGGATGCAGCTGGGAATTTCCTCAAAGGCTTCATTCACCCCATGGAGAATGGGGATGAGCTCACTACAGAGATTTGGACGTGTTTTTTAGGGTTGAAGAGTGCTTGGTCATTGGGAGTGAGGAAAGTATGGCTAGAGACGGATTCCTCTGAATGCCTTGATCTGCTTCTTCATGAATAAGGTGGTCATCATCGTGATGCTGAGATCATTAATGAAGTCAAAATGCTGCTCCATATGGATTGGACTACGACGCTTACCTACGTCCCTTGATCGGGTAATCTTTGTTGCGTGCATTTCTTAGCAAAGAAGGGCCTGGAGGAAGGACTAGGATATCATGAGATTTATCAGTCCTCTACGGCGTTGAGAGTTATCTTATGTCAGGATTGTAATGGGTGTGATATTCCCATAGGTGGTAACTGAGGTGTCTCATTTGTATCAAAAAAAGAAAGAAAGAAAGAATATAAGATGTTATTAAATTAATTATTGTGGATAAAGTATTAGGGGTGATATGGGAAAAATATGACAAAAATTGCTCAATTATTTTTTTAAAAAACAGTAGAATTAAGGTGTATGTGACATTAATAACTTGCAAGCATTACTTACTTTATAGAATATATAAGTGCATTATTAAATTATTATTGAGAAAGTATCAATAGGGGTATTTTAAGAAGAAATTGACAAAAATTAAATTTTTTCCTATAATTAGGACCAAAGCTAACTTCTAATTGTTGTCCTAAATTAGGACAGGGAGTAGTAATTTGCAACGAAAATTCAATTTCCTTTTGCTCGATCAGATGTTACAATCTTCATTGCTCGGTAGGTAGATCATATAAAAAGACTAGGAACCAGTTTCCCTACCTATCCCAAGATAGGTAGGGAGAGCTCTTCCAGATTTGGATGATCTAGATTTAATTCTTTAACTGTCAATTTTTAAATGAAAAATCATTTTTAAAAATATGTTAGTTGGAAAATTATCTTTATTTTAGATTTTCTAAAATCAACATAATTATTTTTTAAAAAATAAAAATTAAAAAAAAATAAATCTGGACTGTGCAGATCAGAGCTCTCCCTACCTATCTTGGGATAGATAAAAAAAACTGGTTCAAAAAGACTAGCACAACGAGGACTCACGGATTCACATAAAAAAGCCCATTTCCCAACTTGTTGGAAAGTCTTCGTTTCTTTTCTTTACCAAAAAATATCTTCTCTTTTCTTTTTTCCCGTCTGATTTCTTGTTCGAAAAGTTAAACCCTACCAAAAGGGTCAAGCATAAACCCTGAACTCTTCTTCTCCACTCTTTCTCACTCGACCCTATCGCCAGGTATAATCTTCTCGTCTATTGCATTCATCGCCTTGTTCATTTCGTTTCTGGTATGTTCCTTCTTGTTGTCAATATATGTGGAAATTGGATCAAATTCCCATCCCTCACTTTTTAGTCTTCTGTTTACCGAGAAAATACAGAGGATTGTTAGATATTGATCGTGCGGGTTGCTTCCCCCTTCTATGAAGTCCTTCATATATTGATTCTATCTGCATTTCAGCGGTGGCTTTCTGAATCTTCTAAATCTTACCCCTCCTCTATTGGGAAAATGAATTTCAAGAACTTGAAGGTTCCAAACATTCCAGGTGGTGCTCCATCCTCTTCACTGGTTAAGCTGGGGATTTATGGGGGGATTGGCCTCTATGCAGCTGCGAACAGTCTTTACAATGTTGAAGGAGGGCATCGGGCTATTGTCTTCAACCGTGTACTCGGTGTCAAAGACAAGGTCATTGTTTGGTATCTAATTATTTTCTTTCCTAGAAATATGATTGTTTTTGCAGATTACACCGAGTTTTAACCTGGAAAACGTATTGTGTAATTGTATATACTATAGATAATTTGATGTACACTGGAAACGATATGACTAGTGTTTGTCCATTGAAGATGCTAAATCCACTACTCAAGGTGCTTCAGTAAAAGACAATCTGCATCATATTAGCCTTACAACGCTGCTAACGAAATTCAAATCTCTGTCGTCATATAGGTCTATCCTGAAGGGACACATTTTATGATTCCGTGGTTTGAAAGGCCGGTCATCTATGATGTCCGTGCTCGGCCTCATCTCATTGAGAGCACGTCTGGGAGTCGTGATCTCCAGATGGTAAATGCTTCTAACTAAAACTTGTCATGAAATTTAAATTTGAAAAACATAATGTTCACAGCTCTTACTTCTGGACCCTTTCGCCAGAAAGAATTCCAGTCTTAATTATCTCATCCTAAATAAAATTGAGTTTCTTTTTAGCATTTTTATTATTTTGTTTTAACGTTTAATGTAGCTTGCTTTTCTCTTGGTTTAGCCCGTTTACACCTGCTTGATGTCTTTAAACTTACTTTCATTAGGCGTTCTGTACTTCTGTTTTCATTCAAAGTAATCCTAAGAATGATAGAAGCATGAAACCTTTACTAGTTAGACTACTTATTTGCCAGCAGATCTGTTTGGTTTCTGGAAATTGATTTTGAAATATTTGAGATTTCGAGAAATTTGTGTTCTTTTTTACCATGCTGGCTCTGAATTGCATGTGCTTGTCCATATGATTGTGATTTTGTTGCGCAGGTGAGAATTGGGCTTCGAGTCCTTACCCGTCCTACACCAGGTGAATTACCTTCAATTTACCGAACTCTGGGTGAAAATTATAATGAAAGAGTTTTACCTTCTATTATACATGAAACTTTGAAAGCTGTGGTAGCACAATACAATGCCAGCCAACTGATTACTCAAAGAGAGGTATGGCCGTGCAAACTATGATTTGGCCAATAAGCATGCTAGTTGTCGAGATGTTTCAATTTTGTTGCAGTCTCAGAATGCCAATAGTTATTTGTTTTGTCATTTACTAGTCTAACATGTTCTATATTTAATATGGACATCGATTATTTCTGGTTTGGCACTTTGGTAAATTGAAGAGGTGCTATCTTTAAGTTTGTCTCGTTACCAATCCTTCTGTGCTGCTTGCAAATTCATCCATTGCTTTCTTAGTAAAATTAAAAAATCCGTTTGAATGAAGAGAAGGAAGTATATTGATTGGCTTTGTTGTTTGAAGGCTGTGAGTAGGGAAATCAGGAATGTTCTGAAAGGGAGGGCGGCCAACTTCAATATTGAACTTGATGACGTGTCAATTACCTCTTTGACCTTCGGCAAGGAGTTCACAGCTGCAATTGAAGCCAAGCAGATTGCTGCACAAGAAGCTGAGACGGCAAAATTTGTTGTGGAAAAAGCTGAACAGGACAAGAAAAGCGCTGTAATCAGAGCACAGGTGAGACTAGGAATTTTGAGTACTCAGAATCATATGCACCCACCACTTTGGATTAAAACAGAACAATTTTGCTTCCTTGTGTTTATATTAATTCAGCCAACTCATCTTTGATGTTGGTAATAACCAGGGTGAGGCAAAAAGTGCCCAGTTGATCGGTCAATCCATTGCCAACAATCCGGCTTTTATCGCACTGAGGAAGATAGAAGCCGCAAGAGACATCGCACATACTATTGCAAATGCGGGAAACAAGGTCTACCTGAATTCCAATGATCTGTTGCTGAATCTTCAAGAGATGAATTTGGAAACTGACAAAAACTGAGCATCTCCGTATCAAATTGGAATGCAGTTTAGGTGGTTCAATAGTAAGCTTTTGGAATCAGTTTAGCCAGAGGTTATCTGAGGTTCAGTTCAAATGTCTGTCCTTTTCTGTTCTTATTTGGGAAAAAATGCAAAAACGATGGAAACTTGTGCATTGTTGGACATGTTAGTGGAAATTGTGCGGCATGCCGCATTAATCATGATGTTGTTAGTGGGAAAGATTTGGAAATTTTCCTACTCTTATGAGCAATTAATTCTTTCTTCTTGTCGTCTTTCGTGTAAGATGGATGATTTAAAATACAAAATGAAGATATTTGGGGGTGGAAATATTCTGACGTCTTCTCGCCCCGCAAGATGTTAGTAAAGGAACCCTTGTATTCCAAATCAGCTGCCTGATTATATATTCTTGGTCATTACGAATTGTCGTTTATGATTGTGGAGTGCCTCGTGGGTGGGCTTTCAAAGAAAGTGGCATCCATCCTACTCCTATATTCCTATGTGCTCCTGCATCCATCATCCGACACGAAATGAGTATTTCTTTGGTCAAAAGTTTGAAGGTGTGGTGATTCATGATTGGTGAGGCAACCACGCAAAAATTCCTAATTCTGTATAATTGTGGCGGTGGGTCATCTATATACATATAATCCCAAGATCCTTACATTCATTCGCTGAATCTGATGCCCATCAAAAAGCAACTGACCATATCGCAACTGACCAGTTATCGTTGACATAGGATACATTGTGACAATTCGCGCGCACCAATGTGATAGTACACGACAGAGAGAGGATCACCGAACACAGGCCAGGCAACGTTGGCCGAAGGAGTGGGTGTGTGCTCGTAGGTGAATAAGTATGTAGATTAGTTGAGGCCAAGAGCGTGTGTACCTTAGGCCATTGCTTGGGTATTTAGAGGACCTACCCGGAAATAAAACGATGGTTTTGGCGTGAGCGCCGTGCCTAATATCCGAACCGCCTATCCATATCCGAATGTATTCCTAGATATCCGGTAGTTGAGATATTCCAGGTTACGTGATATGACGGATCTGACACGTGCCTTACCCTTGGTTGGGCATCCATGTGATTGGGCCTTATCTAGGTCCGTAACAGTTGCCCCTCACCCGGTAGTTCAAGGTTTTGACCTACCGGGTATATGCTGCTTTTATAAAGGTCGTCCGAGGTGTTACCCATTTCCCGACGTCGCGTCGGCTAGGATTTGTTGAGTCCATTTCCCCGGGTACGAAGTAACGGTTCGAGGGTCGATGAGTTCCTGGGGGTCCCTCAATCTCTAATGCGATGTCGTGGCCGGCGCCTTGTGGTTTGGCAAGCGGTTGGTCGTGGCCCGACATCCGAGGAGAGTGCCGTGGTTTGGATTTATTTTTTACAAGCATGAGATGGTGCGAATCAAGACTGGGCACTCAATCTCGACCGAGGCAGATATCGGCACCAAGGCTCGTCATTGAAGCTCCGGGCCGTTGTTACTTCCTCGGTGTGACTCTTGGGAGACCTCCTCTCGATGTTGCCATGATTGCCTAGGACACCCGTCATCCCGAGATTGGGGAGGTGCTTTGATCCTCGTGTCCGCCGCCCCTAATTTTGTGCGCATTTAATGCTCTGGTGGTAATGTTACACGTCTTCTCGGCCTTTGGGGTGAAAAGTCGTGGGTTACCCTCGTCGGCCGGGGTTTCTTTTGATTTGAATTTCCCTCCTTCTTTCCTCTCGATATAACACCGCCGGCATTTCTCTTTTTGCCCACTTTTTCAATTCGCTCATTCCCCCCCTCACACGGGAATTCTTCTGCGCAAAGTCAGACTTTTGTTCTTAATCTCCCAAGTGTCTCGAATACTCAAGCAATCAAAGCTCCTTTCTCGTTCGGAATTGTTCATTTTCCTTTGCAGTGTCGGGTTTCAGAAGTTTCGCGTATTCAGTATTTTATCCTTTTATGTTGTATTCTAGCATTTTAATTCTCCCTCTTCCCATTTTCTTTGCCGGTGTGCCCTCGTGTTCGGGTTTTAGGCGGAGTGTTTAAGGAAATGTAGCTATCGAACCCATAGGTTTTGTCTTTTCTTCTTTGAGTGTCCGTTCTTAGTTGTTTCCCTCCTTCTTACCCTTCTTATGTTGGTTGTATAGGTTTGAGCTCTTGATGGATAGGGGAAAACATTCTTCGTCTTCTCATCGACCCTTTAGATCCTAACGACGATGAGGTGCTTCGTGAACGTTATCCCTTTTTAGTTATTGGAGGCAGGGACCTCCTTATCCGAGGGAGAGAAAATCGGTCTTTAGCCCTCCGTGGTCGGGCGGGTGCGCGAAGCGGCGGGAGGCCCTGCAAACAGTGGTTCCTGGACCTGGGGCCAATCGTAACCTCGCCTTATTAGGCCAGATTTTCATAGTTCATCGCATCGAGCCTCTTTAGCCGAGCCGATAAGCGCCTACCAAACGCATCGTCCGTCCGAGTCGTCGTTACACTGGCTATCACGGTCCCTGTTGGGATTGTGTTGCCGAGAGCTCTTCCCTTATTGCGAGTGGGCAAGACCGTATGGCCGAAGTCATCCTGGGCTCGTGTCGGCATAATTCGTTAGCTGAGCCTGTGCCAGACTTCAAGGGTCTCCCTTTCTCAGATTTGTCGTCATCAGGTATTCTGCCTAGTTCTGACTTTAGTTTTATTTCATTTTGTTGTAGGTAAATGGAGTCTACGTCTTCCCCTCGTCTTTTAGCTTCCGAAACGGAGGCGGACTCCGATAGTCCTTCACCGGCCCTGCGTTCCAAGTATCCCTGGGTGACTAGCGAAATGCTAACCATACGTTCGCTGATGACCAAGACGGATATGGATAAAGTGGGATCTCCGGGGTCATCGGGATGTCGTCTTTTCCCTCCCGAGGAGGATGAGCCGATCTGTGCCTTTCGGGAACCAGGCTCTCCTAATTTCTTTCTTTTCTATCGGGATTATATGACCCGGCTCGGTATTCGCTTTCCGTTTACCGGGTTCCAAATGTCCGTCCTACACTACCTTCATCTGGCTCCTTCTCAGCTTCACCCGAACGGGTGGGCTTATCTGGCGGCGTTCGCCTATCTATGCGGGACAATGGAACCCGCTATTCCGTGTACCGCCGCCTTATTCCTTCATTTTTTCTCCCCTTTCACCCCTCGGTCGGGTAGGGAACCGCCCCTCTCGAAAGGGCTAACTTCTCTTCGTGCCGAGGCGGACCGGAAACTCATGAATGCTTTCTCAGACTCCTTTAAGCATTTCAAAAACTCTTTCTTTAAAGTTGTTGCAATCCCTGGGGAAGTGCCCTGGTTTCTGAAAGCCGCTGAGGGTCCGGGCGTTGAATGGCGCTTCCCCCTTTATTGGTCCTCCGAGCACCATCACTTCTCCTCTTCCACCTACCAATTCTCGTTAAAAGACCTCTCTGAAGACGAGAGAGAGTATGCCGCTCGGCTGGTGTCTTACGTTGCCGAACATGGTGTCAAAAGAGCGGCCTTCTATATTAAGAAGGCCGGTGAGTCATCCGGCTCGGCCTCCAGTATGGCTTTATTGCTACTTAATTCTGTTTTTCTGCCTGCCTTTTGTTATCTAACTAGCATCTGACTTTAGATTTATGCTTCTGTAACAGGTCAAGTTGCTATGAATCTGAACCCCGATTATCTGGAGTATACCTTGCCGGCTGTTGGGAAGCCGAGAGAGAAAGCTCCCAGGAAACGTCCAGCTGCCGAGCCTTCTAGGAAGCGAGCTCCCGCAGCTTCTATGGTCCCAAGGCCTTCTGCGTCGAAGAGGGCCAAGGTCGGGGATTCGACCGCTACCGCTTCGACTGCTCCCGAAGTGTTACCTTCTTCTGCTCCGTCATTGATAGCCGAGGCGGAGGTAGTGCCTTCTTCAACGCCAGTCTCTACTGCTGCCGGAACATCTCCACGTTCCGACCCATCTCCTCCATCCTTGGAAAAGGCGAAACAGGTTCTCGTCTCTGATTCTGTTTCTCCTTTGCGCCCATCGGCTACCGTACCTCGACCAAGTGGCTTCAAGCGGAGCCAGGCCTGGAGTGAGGACGTTTCTGAGGGGATCGGCATGGCCTTCTTTCCACCACGTCGGCTTTGTCTCCTCAACCTCTTTCAGACGAGGACCTTCATGAACTCCAGAATATGTCCGGTCATCTTGGCAGGGCTCTTGGATTATCTCAGGCCTGGCCGCATCTCCATGGTTATTATGCTCGAGCTTCTGCGGAGTCCCGAACTCTGAAGGAAAATTTAGAGTCGGCTGAGCAAAAGGTGAAACAGCTGGCGGAAGAGAAAGAGAAGGTTGAGGCTGAAAGGGAGGAGCTGAAGACGGAACTTAAAAGTTCCCAAGCTGCCGCGGACAAAGCCGGCGAGGATCTTCTGTCGACCCACCAGGCGCTGACGCGAGCCCATGCCGACCTGAGGCAGACCCAGGAATCCCTGGCGGAGGTTAATCATAAATTGACGCAGTTGCAGCAAGTCCGAGGCAGCCTGGCGGAGGAGAAGACCGCCCATGAGAAGGCGGTGGCGGCGGTAAGGAAAACCGCGTCGGATTGTTTCGAGATGGCCCTAGCCCAGATTGAGTACTTAAACCCAGGGGTAAAACTGAACGTGGCTGGGTATGGATGTCGCTCCCGCTTCCAAGATGGTGTTCTTATTCCTCCGCCTTTATCTCCTGAAGATAGGTCGGCTTCAGATGCCGAAGTGAGCAGCGGTGAGCAAGCCGCAGAAGAGGCTGCATCCGGGGCCGGACCTAATGGCGACGAGGCCGCTGCGGGCGAGGGGGCCCCTTAGCTTTTGTTGTCTTTTCTTTTTTGCTTTCTTTGTTTTCGGCTTTTGATGCCGATTGTATATTGTACCTCCGAACTTTTAACTTTATGAATGAACATTCAATTAAGTAGCTCGTTACGTACTTTTACCTTCATGCGTACAGTGCACATGGGATAGTTTTAGACCGGGCCAGGGTCTTTAAAGAATTAGAGTCCGCTTAGTACTCTTCTGGTGTCAGAAACCAGGTGCATGAGTAGGGGTGTCTATATATACCGCGCTACGAGGTTCGGAGTCGTATTCCGGGATTTTTAACCAGGGTAAGGGTGAATGGTCACATGCTCATCCGTGGTCGTCGTTGGGACACACTTTGACCATGTGGACCTGATCAGGGTCCGTTATGACCATTCACCTTCTTACTTAGGTGTCAATTTCGATGCATCAAAATATTTACCGGGTGTATAGACCTCGGTGTCTGTCTGCTTATTTAACGAATCATTTTGACCCTCTTAAAATTGAACATTTGGTCAACAAACCATTTATTTATTCAAGAGATGATTAGCTTTATAAAGCTGACAATGAAAGGAAAGTTTGCAGAAGGGAAATGACTGAAACCAAAATAAGCTTGAAATAATAAATCAAAAACTTAACTCGGACACTGGGTGTCCGTTGTGGCATCCTGGCTGTGACTGGGCCCTAACTATAGTAGGCCCTTAATTTGTCGCCATTCCATGTCCTCTTGACGGATTTTCTTGTCAGTGTTTCGAGAACATACGCTCCTTTTTCCAACTTCTCCTTGACTCGGTACGGTCCTTCCCAATTTGCGGCGAGCTTGCCGTCCTGGGCGTTCTTGTTACCGATGTCGGCCCTTCTTAGGACCGGTCGCCCGGTCAAATGCCCTGGGTTTGACCTTTCTATTGTGTTTCGCCGCCATCGTTGCTTGGCTGCTATGTCTCGGCAATGGGCCGTGGTTCGACTTCATCTACCACTCCATCTCGGTTGCCAACGCCCTTGAATTCGACGGTTCTCCTTCCTCCGGGGTTCGAGCCTTCTCCAAGATGGCTGACCAACTCGACCGGGATCATGGCTTCGCATCCATATGTCATGCGGAAAGGCGTCTCTTGGGTAGCTGATTGGATAGTTGTGCGAACTCCCCATAAGACGTTATAAAGCTGTTCGACCCAGCAAGTGCCGGCCTCTTGCATCTTTTTCCGAAGTCCATCGAGGATTACCTTGTTTGCCGCTTCTGCCTGTCCGTTTGATTGTGGGTGTTCGACTGATGCAAAATGATGTGTGATGCCGAGGTCCACCATCATATCCTGGAAGTTCCTGTCCGTGAACTGAGTGCCATTGTCTGTCACTATCTCGGCCGGGATTCCGAAGGGAGAAAATGCTCTGTTGGATGAAGCGCCGAGCCGATGTGATGGTGGCGAGCGGTTCGGCCTCAATCCACTTGGTAAAGTAGTCCACCGCCACGATTAGCCATCGAAGTTGTCCGGGGGCCGGTTTAAACGGTCCGAGTAGATCCATTCCCCATTTAAAGAACGGCCATGGGGCAGAGATATATTCCATGTCTGATGGAGGGGACCAAATGATTTTGGCGTGTTTCTGGCAACTATCACATGCCTTCACAAATTCGCTTGCGTCCGCCTGCATGGTGGGCCAGTAGTACCCGGCCCTAAGTGCCTTTCTTGCTAATGCTTTTGCACCCATATGTTGCCCGTTAATCCCTCCATGGGTCTCGGCGAGGACATATCTACTTTCGTGAGTGCCCAGGCACCTTAACATCGGTGTATGCAAGCCTTTTCGGTAAAGCTGATCGTCTATCATTGTGTATACCGCGGCTTCTTTAGCCTGATATGTCCCATCTATCTGGGCGGCGGCGAGTTGTGAGTCGGTGAAGACCGAGACTCTTTGTGCGCCGAGCTCCTTGACCTGATGGAGTCCGGCCAGGAGCGCCTCATATTCGGCCTGATTGTTTGACGTCGGGAAATCTAGTTGTAGGGAGTGTTCGATCGTCACTCCTTCGGGGCTCTCTATGATTATTCCGGCTCCGCTTCCTTTAGAGTGGGACGAACCGTCGACATATACTTTCCAGAGGTCGCTGTTGCCGGGGTCTTCGTTAATTGGAGTTAGTTCTCTGAGGAAATCCGCGAGAGCTTGTGACTTAATAGCATGTCGTGCTTCGTATGTGATGTCGAATTCGGATAACTCAATAGCCCAACTGATCATTCGGCCTGCCAGGTCCGGCTTATGGAGTACCTGTCGAATGGGTTGGCTGGTTCGAACCGTTATCTTGTGAGCTTGGAAGTACGGGCGCAGTCTGCGTGCCGTCATTATTATGG
This sequence comes from Acacia pycnantha, assembly GCA_025563575.1. Taxonomy (NCBI): domain Eukaryota; kingdom Viridiplantae; phylum Streptophyta; class Magnoliopsida; order Fabales; family Fabaceae; genus Acacia; species Acacia pycnantha. Next base: position 9,898 of record JAMWYP010000777.1, on the reverse strand, counting down.
CGAAAGCCAATTTCTCCAGCTTCTGATATCTTAGCTCCGAGCTTTGTAAAGCTTTGCTGACGAAGTATATTGGTTCTTGGCCATTCTTTCCTTCTCGAACCAGGACCGAGCTCACTGCTTCTTTCCCAACTGATAAGTAGAGGAAGAGGGTTTCGCCAGGCTGTGGTTTCGATAAGACTGGCGGAGTGGCCAAACATTGCTTAATCTTTGAGAATGCGGCGTCACACTCCGGGGTCCAATTTCCTGTCGTGTCCTTTTTAAGTAATTTGAAGAAAGGCAAGGCGCTTTCTGCCGATTTGGGCAGAAATCTGGTTAACGCGGCCAAACGGCCTGTCAACTGCTGGACCTCCTTCTTGTTCCTGGGGGCCTGCATGTCTAATACGGCCTTACACTTATCAGGGTTCGCCTCGATTCCTCGGCTGGTAAGCAAGAAACCGAGGAATTTTCCTGCAGGTACCTCGAAAACCTTATTCATCATCCTCTGGTAGGTTGCCCCGGCATTTTTCAAGCCGAACGGCATGACGTTGTAGCAGTAATTTCCCTTCTCCGTTATGAAGGAAGTGGCTTCTTGGTCATCGGGGTGCATGGCGATCTGGTTGTAACCAGAATACGCGTCCATGAACGACAGAAGTTGATAGCCGGATGAGTTATCTACGAGCTGATCAATGTTCGGCATTGGATAGGCGTCTTTAGGGCATGCTTTGTTCAGGTGAAGTCGGTGCATACTCTCCATTTTCCATTTGGCTTTGAAACCATCACCACGTTGGAAAGCCACGTGGTATATTGTATCTCCCTGACGAAACCGGCCTCCAATAGTTCGTCCACGTGTTGGTTCAGCGCTACCTGCCTATCTGGGGCCCTCGCTCTTTTCTTCTGGGCTACCGGGGTTGACCCCGGCCGTATGGCCAATTTATGACAGCAGAAATTGGGGTCTATGCCCGGTACGTCGGCCGCGCTCCATGCAAAAACGTCTCGATTGTTGGCCAAAAACTCTTCTATCCTCAATCGCAGGTCGGGGGTCAAGGCCCTGCCTACTTTCGTACTATGGTTTGGATTGATTCCAAGTACGAAATCTTCTACCTCTCCTTCTGGTTCTGGCCGAGGTGTCCCCTTTTCTTCTCGTAGGTCTAATTCGATCATATTGATCGGTTCTTGGATCTTTTTGTGCTCTGGATCCGTTGTTCCGGATCTTGCTTTTACGTTGATTGTCTCGTTGTAACACTGCCTGGACTCTTTCTGATCACCCTTGACGGTAACGACTTGGTTGCTATTGCCTATCATTTTTATCTTCTGATGCTTAGTAGACACCAGCATGTCCCAATTGTGGATTGTTGGTCTTCCCAGGATGATGTTGTAAGGGGAGGGGAAATCAGCCACAATAAATCTTACTCGCTCGGATTTGAAACCTTCCTTCGTTCCAAGGGTGAGTCGGAGGTCTATATATCCCTTTGGAGGGGATAATTCGCCATTAAATCCTACGAGAGTGGTTTGGCATGGCTTCAGGTCTTCCTGGTCGAGATTCATTCTCTTGAAGGCATCCCATATGATGATGTCTGCCGAGCTCCCTGAGTCTATAAATATCCTCTTGACTCGGCAGTTGACCAGGGTTCCAGTGATTACGAGGCCGTCTTGATGGCCGGGAGTACGTCGTCGCCAAGTCCTCTTTTGTGAACATGAGCTGAGGTCGTTCAATTTTGTCGGTCATGTGTGATTCTTCTTTAAACTTTGGTCGGTCCCTTATTGAAAGAACTTCCCTTAGATATTTTCTCCGTTGGCTCGGCGTATCTCCTCCTCCTCCGAAAGCTCCGCTAATAACGTTGCAATCGAACTCCGTGTCGGGAAATCCAGCCTGTCTTCGGATGCCGGCTTCTTCCTCTTGCCCTCTCTTCTATTTTCATGGTCCGGACTGTTTGATCGGTCATTCTGCTTTCGCTTTTCTTTTGTGCGTCCCTGTGTTTTTATTACGTATTGACGCAATTTTCCTTCTCGAACGAATTTCGATGGCTTCGCTGGTCCGTGTTGGACCGTTTCCTGAGGGGATGGGGTTTTTCGACCTTCCTCATCTCGGTCGACGCTACTTCCCTCCAAAGCTGGGACCGGGGAACATTGAGGGGGGTATAATAGTCAAATTTATTCTTCAAGTCTGCCCTTGGTTTATATTGCTTATTATCACTTCCTTTCCCGCGGCGGTCTTGCTTGCGACCGTCGGACTGGATTTTATCCCTTGGCGGGGTGTTCTTGTCCGGGGTCCCTTCGCGCATTCGCTTGGCGCATTTGTTCCACCTCAAGATATTTCTTCGACCTTGTCATGAAGTCCTTTAAGCTCTTAGCCGGCTCTTTGAAAAATGATTCAGCGAGTCGGCTCGAACTGTCCAGGCCATCGGCCAGGAGGTGGACGTGCACTTCCTCCTTTAATTTCTGGACTTGCAGGGCCGCATGATTAAAACGATCCAAATAGCTTTGGAGTAATTCGCCGGGCCGTTGCCTGATTTTGGATAAGGTATATTGAGACTTCGGCTGTTTCTTACTAGTTGCGAATTGTAACTCGAAAACCTTTGCCAAGTCATCAAATTTAGTTATCGACCCTGGAGGCAGGGTTAGTAACCACTTTAGGGCGGGCCCCTTTAGTGTTGTGGCGAAAACCCTACTTATGATTGGTTCTCCGAGGCCTCGGCACATCATGATCATCTCGAAAGTCGTCCACATGAGTTGTGGGATCCTGCGAACCGTCGTATTTACTAAACTCGGTGAGGTTCGGCTTTTCCTGGGAACCGTGCTCTAGGATTTTGGGTGAAAAGGGGCTGTCTCGCTTTAGCCTCGGCATATCTTCCTTGACGAGAATCGTGTGGGGATGTCGGGTCGACCACTTCGCTCCGGGAGGACTTCCCTTTGCGATTCTTTGGTAGAGGAGGCCGCCCTTTTGGTATTGTCTATTGTCTTCGCCGACGGGAACTATGACCTTCCCGGGTCGGGTTCCCACGTTTTATCATCCCGATCATAGCTGGTGCTTTTAGGTTCCCTTCTCCGGTTCCGCCGTCAATTCGATGAAATTGTAGAGTATAACGTTTGTCCATATTCTCGATGCGTTTCATCATGGCGAGCTGTCCGTTATGGAGTGTAAGGAAGTCCGGATTCGGACCGGGTCTCTCGACTTACTACCGGATTGGACCTCTCGCGGCTTACGGCGATGTCCCCGTGGCGCCGATGAACCCGTCTCGACTCGTTCCCCTTTTCGGTTGATCTTGATTTGGGCCATGAGGTTCCTCGAGGCGCTCTTCTGGGCGCGTGATAAGCCGGTCTTCATTGTCCCGCTCATTGCCACCGATAGGGTTGGTTGGACTGCTCGGTGTCTTTGTGGTTGCCGGGGTGGTTGACGTTGCTCTCCGGTTGTTCGAACCATCTCCGGCTGCTTCTGGCTTGTACTGCGGGTGTTAACCCTCATTGGTCAAGGGAATCGAAATTTATCGTTCCCCACGGACGGCGCCACTGTTCTGGTGTAGAACACAGATGTCCAGCCGCTTGTATGGGCTGGTGATTTGATATAGGATCAAGTGTCTCGATCTGGGTACCAATGTGATAGTACACAGACAGAGAGAGGATCACTGAACACAACCAGGGCGCTTGGCCGAAGGAGTGGGGTGTGTGCTCGGTGTGACAAAGATGTAGATTAGTTTAGGTTTAGAGCGTGTGTACCTTAGGGTTGTTGCTTGGGTATTTATAGGACCTACCTGGAGCGGCTTTGGCGTGATTCCAGGCCTAATATCCGAACTGCCTATCCATATCCGAATGTATTCCTAGATATCCGGGGTAGTTGAGATATTCCAGGGTTACGGATATGACGGATCTGATGTGCCTACCCTTGGTTGGGCCTCCATGTGATTGGGCCTTATCTAGGTCCGTAACACTTACATTCATTCGCTGAATCTGATGCCCATCAAAAAGCAACTGACCAGTTATCGTTCAAAACATAGTTACTACTAGATTATGACAATTCGCGCGCACACAAGTACGTCACGCATGAGAATGAAACTGAAAGGAGGCTCGCAATCAACGTTGGCCCATTATTGTGGGTTGACGTAGGAATGAATAAGATAAGGTCGCATGAAGAATGAGGCCAACATGGGCATACTTATTTTCATTATATAATATTCAGGAGCCGGAAGCCAGAAATAAAACGATGGAAATTGCGTGAGCGCCGGCGTAAGCTATTGTTTATCCGCTGCGAATGGATAAAATGTGGAATTTAGGAGATGATGTCGTAGCTGTGACGGGACAATGAACATGCAGAAACATGGCTTGTGTCGCTTATTATGACTTGAACGAGGCGTTGTTGTCCTGTTCGATACAAACGATGTGGCCGCTTGGCTTCACTGAATTGGCAAGTAGCTTGAATTATGATGCGCAAGAAACAGGGGATGACAAGAGCAGAGGGGCAAGGGGTGGGGTAGGATACACGTTGGGATGAAGTAATAGGTGGAGGAAGACGACAGGAAGGGGTTGGTTCGGCGACAACCAAGCGACTTCATTTTGCATTATCCCTGCCACGTGGCGGACCCTCCCTCCCCTGAGTTCCGAGAGTCCTGACATTCCACCACACGCCTTCTCATCTCCCACCTAGTTTCCCTGCCTAATTCTTGGGATAGGCAGGGGAAGCTGAGACCCGAAGGACCAATTCAGATTTGATATGCACAGTTTAGGATTTTATTTTTTAAAAAATCATTTTTAAAAAAAAACATTAATTGAAAGATTATCTTTATTTTAGATGTTCTACCTATTAAAATATTTTTTTAAAAAAATAAAAAATCAAAAAATCAAATATAAATTGTCCAGATCTAATCTGAACGATTCAAGGGAGCCGAGGGTCCACTTGCCCATCCTTTGGATAAAGGATAGGCAAGATAGCTAGATCCTTCTCATCTCACGTACCGCCTTGCCAGTCTCTCATTTCAACGTTGCTCTTATATGCTCTTTTGTCATTTTATCTCTTACTTTTTATTTTCATTATTTATTTATTAGATTTAATATTTCTGTTTTTACTGGATAATTTTTTCCCTGCGATACTCACATAAAAGCGAGTTGGTCCCATTGTAAAAAGAAGAAAAAGAAAATATTAATGGAATTCATTCACTTTTATATGAGTGTGACAGAAAAAAATATTCCTACAGCAAAAGTAAAAATATTAAACCCTTATTTATTAGGATATTATTTTAAAAAAAAAGATATTTCAATTTTTTTATTACATATCAATTATAAAGAACCATGCTAACCATAATTGACCCCTATTTACAATCAAACACGAGATGGCTAAATTCCTTTGAAAAGGTTGTAAATTGAGTATGTATGATTTTTTTAAAAATGTTGTAAATTAGAGTAGATTTAATGAGTTATTAATACTTTTATTTGGGAAACGGCAAATACTGAATTTTAAACGTTAACGTTGCCTCATCTGTGTCGGCCTACGCGTTGCTTCATCACCGTTTACTCAGTTGGGCAGTTGGCATTCGAGAACGTGAAAAAAATTAAGTAATACGACTACGAGTAGTTATTAATGTGACAACACGAGACGAGACATGGGAATGTGGAAATGACGCAAGTGGACGCCGTCCAAACAAGAAGGTTCACAATAAAATCAGAGAGAGAGGCAGTGACCCAATCACAAACGTCAGCCACAATACGACCAAATCCCACACCGCGTCTCTTCTTCTTCTTCTCTGCGTATCTCTATATATATAAACACATTAGTCTTTCTCTTTCTCATCCTCCAATCTCTCCAGCTCATTATTGATCTCTTCGTTATTCTCTTCTAAGCGACCACGATGCAAGAAGCGATTCCCTACAGGACATTTCATCACTCCTTCACCACCCACACTCCCTCCCCTGTTTCCCCGGCGTCCGTAGCCAAGAAAGTGGCGGAGAACGCCGTGATTGTCGTCGGAAGGCGAGGCTGCTGCATGAGCCACGTCGTCAAGCGTCTTCTCTTGGGCCTGGGTGTCAACCCTGCGGTTTATGACGTCGACGACAAGGATGAAGCGGGTGTTGTTACAGAGCTTCAAGCATTGATTCAGGGCAACGATCAAGGCGACAAGGTTCACTTCCCGGCGGTGTTCATAGGGGGAAAATTGTTCGGAGGGTTGGATCGTCTCATGGCCACCCATATTTCCGGCGATTTGATTCCGATTCTCAAACAAGCAGGCGCCTTGTGGCTCTGACTCTTCAATTTCAATTTCTCCAGTAGGTTGACGCTTGTCTTTCTATTTTTTCCTCTCTGTTTCGGAAGTTGTAAAGAAAGAAAAGGGATTAATTTCCTATAGAATGTTATGATATGACAAGGCAAGAGACAGAATATTTTTACTCTCTGGTATTCTCTCTCTCTGTTTCTCCGTTGCGTTAGCAGGGTTCCAGTTTTACTTTATCTATCACAATCTGAACTGAGGAAAACAAAACGAGCCTTCACAGAGAAGGGGAAAAATTAGTTTCCTTCCCAACTTGACTTTTACCTCCATAAGTTCTTTTTCTCAAAAGCCATCAAAACCTATATTCTAGTCTAAATTGATTTTTTGTTTAAAAATCACTCTTAAAGATCAAACGTGATTCCAAATACGCTGTTAATCATGACTCAAGAGATCCTTGAATCATTTCTCAAGACTTGCTTTAATTTTGTTTGTTCTATGTAGACCAACTTAATACATTCGCAGTTCAAATGCGAGAGTTAAAAGTTAAAACAGTACTATTCATCTCTGGATTAAGGGTCATGTGCAGACGTGCAGTAATAGCATACAGCTACTCTCAATAATGTCAGCAATTAAGACATCGTTCTATTCTTTTACGGTTTCTTTGAGCAACACGTCATAGTATATACTAGTTTTACATATTACCAACTGTGGCAAAATGCTAACAGCCATGGTACTTTCACACGAATCTAAATAAACCAAACAAGATTTGAAGTCCCTCTCATTCATACACACCTGAAGGGAGAAAGAAAATACACATTATATTAGTGGGCCAAGTAAGGTTGGTTCAGGTGGTAAAATTTGCTTAAAACCTGGTCTTCAACATCCAAAAGAATAGTTAACTCATAACTTTATTTGATAATGAAAATATAAAAAAGTTATAATAGTTTCAAATTATGGATGAAAATGTCATATTTTCTATTTTCTCGATCGTCCCAATGGACCGACGTAAGGAAGTAGGGGAAAAGCACCAAAGTAGCAACTTTTAACAAAAAATATACCTAAACGGAGCATTTTCGAAAAAATTTTCCAGAGTAATGCAGTCCAAGCGTCGGTTGGCGACGCCTCGGCAACGTCAATCCGCGCCGACGACAGTGGCGTCGGCCGAGGACGCCACACGAGCATAAGCGTCGATCAACTGACGCCTAAAGAGGGGTCCGATTGGCGACGCCTTGAGGCGTCCTCGGCAGACGCCTCTTTAGGCGTCGAGTCCACGACCTTGTGTGCCCCCGCGCACCTTGTGGCCAGACCCTGCCCCCCATTCTCTACCCGTGACCCCCCCTGCTCTATTTAAGTGATTGCTGCCCCCTTCCTCTCTCGCCATTCACTCATTCTCTCTCATTCTATTCTCCTTGCTTCATCTATGCGCAGTTCCACCGTCTTCCATCTCCTCATTCGGTTTCTTCATTTTTGTTTTTGCAAAAATGAATCAAATCGGTCATTTGTATACTATAATGGTTCTAAAAATATTGTTGCAAACGGATTGAGCTTTGGTGGTGAAAGAAAAGCAATGTATATTATGCGAGGCATGTCATTGAAGATTTAATTCAAAAGATCAGTCAAAAGTTAAGGCCGGAACAAAATCGGGTAATATCTTGATGACGGGTAGAGTTAGTGTGGAAACGCAAATATGCGGGTTTTGAGATATCGATGATGAGGATGTGGATGTTTTGTGCAAACATTCGAGAAAACCCTACGTCCCAATTTGCTTTGAGTTGTATGTGGATATTGAGGCGTCGAGGAGGGCATGTAACAACAGAGCTCAATCAGCCGATTGTGCATGGTGAAGAAATTGGCTATATGGTAGATGAAGAACTGACAATGAGGAAGAGGATGAAGACACTTTATTGGCTAATGACCATGATCACAATGATAGTGATACGAGATGAGCGAATATCATGATAATCCCATGCCACAATCCTTAGGTATGTTATCATTAGGTTAGTTACGGAGTTGTTTTATTATTTAAATTATTTTGTTAATTACATTGTTTTCACATAAATTGTATTATGTGTGAATATACGAGATGTTACATTTTTGGAATGACATTCCCCATTATGAGGCATTGATGAAGATTACCGCATGAGGATATACGGCTATGGAAGGCTTGAGCCGGAGTCAGTGGGCAAAAGGAGATGGATTATATCCGAAACAAGAGTTCGGGTCCAAGAATGATGTGCAAGCGCAATAAAACATTATTGCATGAAGGAACATCATGAAGCTCAAGTGGTTGAGAGTACTACAACCAAGTTCTCAATGAAATGTCAGAATCACGAACAAGGTTGCGATTGGAGAGTAAGAGCAATAAAACCGAAGAATAGCTACATTATTACATGCAATGATTAATTCACAAAATTTAAATTATTAGTCATCTATCTTAAGGTTTATAATTAACATACAAAATCACTAATTAATTAATTTACAAATTAGTCTTGTATCCTAAGGTTACTAATCAAATACAAATATTTTAATTTCCTAAAAAATTATTAATTATAATTATTATTTGGTCATTTTATTATTGATCATTATTAACCATCTATCCTACCCTTAAACATTTATTAAGCATCTATAATAAATAAATGTACATAATTAAATTTACATCAAATTGTTAGACAATAAGCAAAACAAAAAAAAAATATTACTTTTCCTAAAAATTATTAATTATAATTATTATTTGGTCATTTTATTATTGATCATTATTAGTCATCTATCCTACCCTTAAACATTTATTAAGCATCTATAATAAATAAATGTACATAATTAAACTTACATCAAATTGTTAGACAATAAACAAAAAAAAAAAAAAAAAAAAGTAAACTTTTCCTAAAAATTATTAATTATAATTATTATTTGGTCATTTTATTATTGATCATTATTAACCATCTATCCTACCCTTAAACATTTATTAAGCATCTATAATAAATAAATGTACATAATTATATTTACATCAAATTGTTAGACAATAAGCAAAACAAAAAAAAAATATATTAATTTTCCTAAAAATTATTAATTATAATTATTATTTGGTCATTTTATTATTGATCATTATTAGTCATCTATCCTACCCTTAAACATTTATTAAGCATCTATAATAAATAAATGTACATAATTAAACTTACATCAAATTGTTAGACAATAAACAAAAAAAAAAAAAAATTAAACTTTTCCTAAAAATTATTAATTATAATTATTATTTGGTCATTTTATTATTGATCATTATTAACCATCTATCCTACCCTTAAAAATTTATTAAGCATCTATAATAAATAAATGTACATAATTATATTTACATCAAATTGTTAGACAATAAGCAAAACAAAAAAAAAATTACTTTTCCTAAAAATTATTAATTATAATTATTATTTGGTCATTTTATTATTGATCATTATTAGTCATCTATCCTACCCTTAAACATTTATTAAGCATCTATAATAAATAAATGTACATAATTAAACTTACATCAAATTGTTAGACAATAACCAAAAAAAAAAAAAATTAAACTTTTCCTAAATATTATTAATTATAATTATTATTTGGTCATTTTATTATTGATCATTATTAACCATCTATCCTACCCTTAAACATTTATTAAGCATCTATAATAAATAAATGTACATAATTAAACTTACATCAAATTGTTAGACAATAAACAAAACAAAAAAATTAAA
>JAMWYP010000776.1:0-46574 GCA_025563575.1 Acacia pycnantha | reverse complement strand
AAGGCATTTTGAGGATCCGGATGATAATTTATCGTGAGGCTTAGTGTTTGACATAAACCTCACATCCCCAAATTTTAAGAAATGACAAACCTGGGTTTCTTCCAGGCCATATCTCATATGGTGTCTTTTCAACCGCTTGAAGGAACACGATTTAGTGTGAACGCAGTCGCTTTAGGGCATGGCCCCAAAAGGAAGGTGGAAGATCTGTTTGACTCATCATAGACCGAACCATATCTAATAGAGTTCGATTCCCTCCGCCCGTAAACACCATTCCATTGAGGTGTTCCCGGGAGGAGTAAGTTGCTAGACTCATCCCCCACAACTCCTAAGATGGTCAATGAACTCTTGGCTCAAATATTCACCACCCCGATCGTATCGAAGTGTCTTAATTGTTTTGCTATGTTGATTTTGCACTTCATTTTGGAATATTTTAAACATTTCAAAAGATTCCGACTTATGTTTCATTAAATAGATATATCCCATATCTACTCGAAATCGTCTATAAATGTAATGAAGTACAAATGACCTCCTCTCGCAGATGTATTCATTGGTCCACACACATCAAGATGTATGAGGCCCAATAAATTGGTGGCTCTCTCCGACCGTGTCCAAGAAAGGTGCCTTGTCATCTTTCCCAATAAACAAGACTCGCATGTATCAATTGATTCAAAATCAAATGAGTTAAGAAATCCATCTTATGGAGTTTCAAATGCGTTTCTCATTTATATGGCCTAGACGACAATGCTATAGATAGGTCGGATTCAAATCATTTGACTTGAGCCTCTTAGTAGTTATGTCATAGATATGTCCATTCAATTTTCTACTCTGCCCTGAGATCCTACATTTATTCAAATGTGAGATCCACATGTAGTATCCTAATTTTGAGCATCTCATGCAGTTCAGAAATTGATTCCTCCATGTTGTTATCCATGACAAAGTTATCATAACTTCCTGGGAGTGAGTTCAAGATCACATCTGTAGCTAACTCCTAGGACATGGGGAATCCAAGCCTCAAGCCTTGCCTGTTATTGGAACATTTCCGTAGGGATGAACAATCATCTCAAAGCCTCCACATGTTCTAGATCTCAATTGAGGTCTAGAAGCATAGTAGCAAGCATCAGGCATCATGCATCCACAGAGTCATCCTAATGCTTCGTATAAGCATTAGTCTGAGCTCTTCAATCAGCAAAACGCAGCTCACAGGAATGGGTTGATTGATGAGATACCCTTTTCTTTCGTGTTTAGGATCAACGCTTAAGTTCCCAAACATGTCAAGAGAGTTTGTCTCATCGAGTTCGTCCTTTTCAAGGACTGATCGCATTGGTGGTGTTGAAGTGTTACTAGACTACATGATTCTACAACTAAAGATATGCAAAGTTTAAGTTGTAACCTCCCACTGAATTAACAACCCTCATTATAATTAGTGGGCTAAGACCCATATTTAGCTTAAAATTAAGTCCGCTTTGGCAGGACGCTTAAATTTAAGTTATTTAGGTAGGCAAACATTTGCCAATTACATCACATGTAATTCTTAGATCTTTATGGGATTCGATCATCATATGACCGCACGTTTAATCCCATCTAATGCCTTGAGATCCAAAACCGTTTTGATGATCTCAATTAAGTCAAGACAATAATGAATATAGAGTATCACCATTACTCTCTCTTGTCTCCCCAAGATTACTCAGATGCATCCACTTTGGTGGAACATGCAAATGGGTGATCTAGGTTTTGACAAGTATTCATTTATTGACGGCATTGTGACTTAAGATTTTATTTAGAGGGTATTATTTGATATTTATCTAATTAATCCTATTAATTTTATTTATATGAATCCATACCCTAAACAACACTTTGAAAGGTAAATTAGAACATATTTTAATCATGAATTAAAATATTCTAATTTATATTATATTATATAATACATATAATATATTAAATTCTCCTAATTTATATTATATTATATAATTATATATTTATATAATATAATAAATTCTCCAATTTATGATAGTTATTTAATTTATCTAATAAATTAAATACTATATATGATAATATTATCATCTATAAATAATATCATTATTGTTTCAAATTTATATTATATTATAAATATAATATAATATCATGATTTAAATTTTCTAATTTAAATTATATTATATACTATATATAATATAATATCATGATTAAATTTTCTAATTTATATTATATTATAAATATAATATAATATCCTATACAGTCCGATCTGAATAATTCAGAAAATTGCCTATACAAATTGACCTAACAATTCAGAAAACTGCCGTAATATCCGACTAGTTATCCGTAGAAACCCTTAACATCAAACAAAAACCTTAGCACGAACTTAACTCTAACGTGCTCATACGTTTTTACTTGCATAGCACTGTTAAAAACATATATCACATATATGTAATCAAACATGAAAAAGCCTAATTTAAACGCACGCTGAGTTGGCTCGATGCCACCGTTGGGATCCGTACACGCAGCGTCCGAATAAAATTTTACGAATCCCTTTAGGCGGATCGCCTCAACAGCGTTTAAATCAAGGATTTAGAGTTTCGAATCGTACCTTTGCAGAACAATTTGAACCGGTGGGCTACCTTCTCGATCGCAGAAGCCGACTTTAGAATCGCCTTCCCTACCGGTATCCACACGAACAGCCTCTGAAACACGACCAGAGGCGTGCTAGCGCCCGAACTGTGCGTCTCTATTTTCTATCTAGGGTTTCTCGGCTTTCTAATACGCTGACAAAATGTCCCGTGAGGTTTTCTAAACCTAGTAGGCATATTATATTCAAAACAAATTTGAATCCCGATTAAAAAATATATTAATTAAATCTATCTTATAGATCTAATTAATCTATTTATTTAATCCGAATTAAAAGCCTTCTGATTTAATTTATCTCTATAAATTAAATCCAATAAATGATATCTATCTATTTAATTAAATCTGAGATACTATATCTCAATTTAAATTAAATAAAATATCTGATATCTTTATTCGAAAATTAAATCTGAGATACAATATCTCTATTTGTTTTAGATATTTAATTTATCAAATAAATTAAATACAAACAAATATTATATATAATAATATTATAATCTTTATTAAATAATATTATTATATTAATTTCGAATTTAATTAATATTAAATCAAGATATGATATCGTTATATTTAATTTAAAATGAGATCCGATATCTCAGTTCAAATTAAAATCTGATATGCAATATCTTTATTCGAAAATTAAATCTGAGATTTAATATCTCAATTTATTATAGTTATTTAATTTATCAAATAAATTAAATACTATATATAATAATATTATTGTCAATAAATAATATCATTATTATTTTCGAATTTAATATATATATATATGCATATATATACACACACACACACATCCTAGATTAAATAAGTATTCATTAAATCTTAAACACATTAAGATTCAATGAATCTTGACACTCTGCTCGTGTTGGGCCATTCTGTGTGCGATCTCGCAGCCCACATGAGATTGGCAATGCACATCTTGACTAGCTCAATAAGTCGCAAGCGGCCTCTAGCAAGACATTGCGACTACCCAATTCATATGGGGATCGTTGATAAGTACAATGACTTGCCCCTAGGGCATAATTTCCAACACATTCCTCATGAGCACCAGTTGTATGAGCAACTTTCCCTCCATTCTTTAACTTCTTAGTAGAGCTGTCAAAATGGGCTGGACCCTATGGGCTAGCCCATTAAGCCCCATGTTTGACCCCCATATTTTTAGCCCCCATATGATGGGGTCATTTTTTGCCCTAACCCAAAATAAGCCCCACTCTTTGGGGTTATGTTAAAGGCCCTGGGGCACCAATATACCCCGTTTCTAACATTCAGAAATTGTACAAATCCATCTGAAATTACACCTCTTCGCCTTCTTCAATCAAGGAATTAGATTCAGTCCACTGCCACTAGCTCACTTCCAGTCCACTGCGCAAAAAACAACACTGATCCCTCTTTTTTTTTTAACAATATTTCAGGATACTGTAGATATTTAAAGATACTGCCTGGTACTGAAAAAATACATCATGATCTTAAAAAATTATTTTACGATGTTGAATATTTCAGGGTACTGACTGGTACTTAAAAAATATTTCAGGATACTGACTGGTACTTAAAAAATACTTCAGGATACTGACTGGTACTGAAAATATACTTAATGATCTTAAAATATTATTTTTGCAATCGATGTATTTAAAAAATACTTCGTGATATTGACTAAGGATATTTGACTGGTACTTAAAAATACTTCAGGATACCGAGACTGGTACTGAAAATATACTTAATGATCTTGAAAATGATTTTAGGATGTTGGAAAAATATTTCAGGTACTAATCGTACTTAAAAATACTTCGTGATACCGATCGGTACTTAAAAAAATACTTCGGATACCGACCGTATGAAAATATACTTAATGATCTTGAAAATTTATTTAGGATGTTGAAAAATATTTCGAGTTACGAATGTACTTAAAAATATCAGATACTGATCGTACTTAAAACATACTTCAGATACCGATTGGTACTGAAAATTTGCTTAATGATCTTGAAAAATTATTTTAGAATATTCAAAAATATTTCAGTACTGACTGGTACTTAAAAAATATCAATACCGAGTGGTACCGAAAATATACTTAATGATCTTGAAAATTATTCCCCGTACCGATCGGTACTTAAAATACCAGATATCGGGACCGGTACCGAAATATATTTATCTTAAAAATTATTTTAGGATGTTGGAAAATATTTTCGAAGGCATGACTGTACCAAAAATACTTCTAGGATATCGAATGTGATACGGCCGGGACTGAAAAAATATTTATTCCATCTTGAAAAATTATTCCCGATCTAAAATAATTTTTCAAGATCATCTTCCTCCCCAGAGAGACCCGCTAGTCGGCCCTAACCAGAGAGAACTTTTCCGCAGCCATTTGTGGGACCATGTTTCTTATAATATATAGTTGGTAGGTGACAAAGCATTAAGCCACGATCACACGCGCAGATCAATACAATATTTATAAAGTGGGCCGTGGGCCTTAGGAAACTACCTAAGTTCTTGCCTTAGGCTTTGTTTGGTTAAAAAAACATCCAACCAAACAGATTGTAAGGGTATCCATGGGTGCTCATATTAAGGGTGTGTTTGGTTTAGTCTTTTTTTTAGAAAAATAAATTTTAAAAAGAATAGATTTTGCCAAAATTTTGACCAGTGTGATCTGCAACCATGATTTTGGGTTTTAAATGAGATTTTAAATTTTGATGGGTGTTTGGTTAGTTTACTCTTTAAAACTATGGTCTGAATTATCATCCAATCCAAACATACGTATATGTCAATAATACTACTTTTATGATGAACAAGATTGCTATGAAATAAAAAAGAATCAACAAGATAAAATGAGCATCATGTGCAAATTCTAAGACTTGGATATACAACCATCCATGGAACGTTTTGAGACTTTAAAAAATAAACAATGTTTAACAAATAAAAAGAGAAGAAAGGAAAGAAGCTTACCTCAAGTCTCAATATGAAACACGTGAAGAAATAGAGAGGGCTTTTGGTGGGCCTCACACAACGTAGCCCATTAAATATTCTATCTATCTTTCTATGTCCACCTTTACTCGTAGGCTGCTGTTTGGTCATACGGTAGGAAGGGGGGGAAAAAATACAGTGGGAATAAAATAAAGTGTTTGGGTTGGAATTTTTTTAAATAGACTTTTAGGTCAAAAGCTATTTTTAAGAAGAAGCCGCTAAGTATTATCAACAAAAAAAAAAGAAGCCGTTAAGACCTGTTTTTCACAGTGTAGGATTTTTACCACCGTCAATCTAAATATAAACCATATTTACAATATGACTTTTATCATATCCTAAATTTACAAAACTTATATTAAAAAAAAAAGTTATTTCTGTCTATACTAATCCGAAGTCTCAACAACAATTATCAAAGGTTATTGGTTTTTTACCTTTTCTACCATTCTACATCGTTTGTAGAAATTTAGCATTAGACCAGCATGTAAACATAAGTCGAAACAAAGCACATTTCACATACTTATTTTGTATATCATAAATAAAGTTTGAAAACCAATTTCTACCACTAATCAAAACAAGTACTTGATCAGTTTAACAAGTGTATTTTTACACGGATTACTTTGACAATCGGTATAGATCAATGTCAATAACTTGTCTTTAATTTACGAAACGGCTGTCAGTCACATTTTTTGCATTGTTCAATCCTCCCTACATGGGAGCTTGAAATCAAACATATATCAAGGGAACAAAATCAAGTGGCGGATGCTCTTGTAGAGGAGGGAATTGAATAAACACCGGAGTTTTTGGATGTTTGTCCTTCGAAACTGAGGACTTTGGTTGCAAACGAGAAATTGGGAATGGTCTCCCTTTAATGTGTACTCCCTCTAGTCCTAGTCCTAATTATAGGATTATTTTTAGGGAAAAACACTTCTCATGTTGTAGTAGAAGTATTTTCTCATGTCACACATACATGAAATGGTAAGACTCACATATATATAATTAGCATTATATATATGTGGGTCCTACCATTTTCATATATGTGTAGGAATCTTCTTATTCTTATGCAACATGAAAAGTTTAAACCCCTTATTTTTATAGTACAATTTTCATTTCAAAAACTGTTTTATAATTAGAATCGGAAACAATAATAGTTAATTTTTCCTTGTAAATTTCAACAACAAAAAAAAAGAAAAAGATAATTGAGGAGCAGTATATAAGTTGTGTAAGGACTAAGGACATTGGCGGACCTACATAGTAGATTGGGGGGCAAGTCCCCCCCCCCCCTTGAATTTGGGATTTTGATTTTTTTTTTTAAAAAAATAAATTAATACATGTTTGAATGATTGTTCACCCTTAAATTAAGTGTCTACCCTTAATACATCAAGACTACACTTCGTAATCGGATGAAAGATGAATGGTTGAATGATTGTTTAGTGTATTATATTGAAAAAAGATGTATTTGATAGTATTGATAATAATGCAATTATGATGGAATTCCAAAAAATAAGGCCTAGAAGGATGACATTATAATTATTTTTATTGTAATATACTTTTCTATTAAAATATATGTACTTGAACTTATTGAATACTCACCATTCATTGTAATTTATGTAGCTGCATTTATTTCTAATAGTAGTTAGCCTTACTTTTCTAAATGACACCTAAATCCCCTTAAATTATGTCACCTTTTGTAATTTTTTAGGTTCGCCCCTGACTAAAGAGAGATAAGAAAGTTGAAAGGACAGGACAGAGGACCCTTTGTTGGTTGTCTCTATCTATTGCATGTGAAGTTCTTGTTGTGATAATTGAGAGATGCATGGCAGAGAGAAGATACGAACTGATGAACCTTGCTGTCTCCTGGTTTTCGTGGGAAAGAAGAAGGAAGTGTGTGGCCATGATAAAAAGCCTTGATGATTAAGGATAGCTCAATTTCACTCTCAACCACGTATATAGGTAGCTACTTGTTCCTCTTACCACCCCAAATCCCTGTCTAACACTGCCAAAAACCTCTCCCATAATAACATGGGTTACCTCCTCAATCATTTAATAGGCATGAGTGCAAGAATATTATATCATCCACCCTTAAATATAAAATATATTTATTTAATTTGAGAAAATAAAAAATTAAATAAATTAGTTAATTAATAATTATAGCATATGTAACATGATCTTCTTTAAATAATTATCTACAACATTAGATTATATATATGAGATAGAATATTGTCACTACCAATTTTGGTCGCTACCAATGTCACTATCATTTTTTCATCGTTAGATCAGAATCTCATATACCTTTATCATTTCTCTCTCCTATTCATATTCTGATTTAACGGTGAAAAAAGTAGTAATAACCAAAATTGGTAGTGACAATACCTTATTTCTATATATATTAATTTATAAGTTAGACAGATTAGTTTGTAAAAAATATAATTATAAGTAATAAAATGAAAAATAGATTTTATATTTAAAACCAAAATTCACTTCTAAATGGGATTTTATATTTAGGATTGGAAAGAGTATATAATACTATCTTGAATCTCTAATATAAAAGTTAGTTGGATTTTTTCCATATTTATCTTTTTTTCCTTTAAATTATCCGTATTAATTGTACATATCGAGAAAGTTTGTATTGAAAGTAGTTTCAATGAAAACGATTAAAAAATGTACTATATTTTAGAGAAACTAACATATATTTTTGAAAAATAACTAATTTAACTAGTTTTTTATTTTTATTTTACTCAAATTAGTTAAATAGATGTTGTATTAAAAACTCAATGTAGTAATATGTCATTTTAAATATAATTATCCTCATCATAGAAAATATAAAAAATACATAATGATCATATAAAAAGACATGTTGGGCGTGACATCTATTGATAAAAAAAAATTGGGGAAAAAATCGTTTGCGATATAGTTTGATCATATGCTAAGAAAACTATTGGATGCGCAAAAGTGAGGTAATCAAAATAGATAATCTTTAGCCCGGGAGAGTAAAACCAAAAGATGTACATAACAATGATGATAAGTTGATAACAATGCCCATTAATAAGAAGGGTATAAAAACGAGGAAAGAAAGTAAAAAAGGAAAGGAAAAAAAAGAAGAAGAAGAAGAAGAGAATGCCATTTAAATATTATAAGAAATTTCAAAACTCACAAAAATATACTAAAAATGGAAAATGATCGAAAGATACGTAGGTAGAAATTTGGGTTTTGAATATTTGAGCAAAAGACAAAATTACCCTCTCCTTCATTCCTTCCTCTCCACTCAATTTTCTCTTTTCTACCATCTTTATGGGATCGGTTCCATAATCCTCACTCGCCGGAAGCCATCGAAGGTTGAAGAAAAAAAACTCAAAAACTCAATTATCTTCTTCTTCTCCAAAAACTCGGCTACCATCAAGTTCATGAGCTCCGTTATGTTCTTCTCCATTCAACTTTGTTCTTTCTCTTCACTTTCACACCATCACAACGCTAAGAAACCAGTTTCTGACGAAGTTCTGCAGTTTCCATCAATCTTATGAATTTTCCAACTAGTTTTTTTAGTTTCTGCAAAGAGTAATGAGATTGATAAAATTAGTAATAATATTAACAAATTTTGTAATGAGATTCACAAAATTTTTAAGTAATGACAATATGTATAAAATGATTGACAAAGAGTTTTGGATTGTAATTAATTGAGTAATGAGATTGACTAAATTAGTAATGGTTTTGACAAAATCCATGATGATTTTAACAAAATCGATAAGTAAGGACAACATGTGTAAAATAACTAACAAAGAGTTTTACGTTGTGACTAATTGAATAAAGATTTTGAAAAAAAAAATTATAATGGTTTATAAAACGTAGAATTGCTCTAGCATGATAGATTTATTACTATTTTATTATCTATCCACATAAATATGTATATACTTTTATTTGAATTCTTGTTTATTTATATGGAAATTATGGCTGATTTGATTGAAAATACTCCCTCCGGTCTTAATTATAGGAGTTATTTAACCGATTTTTGAGGGATTAAGAAGATGAGTTAAATTAGTTAGTTTTACTTATTTTCCTAAAATGCCCTTATATAAATTTAAAATGACATAAGTAAAAGTGAATTACAACCCCATCACATACTCTCCGACCAATTTTTTTTTTCCACATGTTTTCTAATTGAAATAATGGTCTTACACCTTACTATATAAACATATATGTGTGTGTATATGTATACATATAGATCTATCTACACACACTCATATATCTACACAAGCGCGCGCACACACATATATACCTACACACACAGAGATATATATGTGTGGGTGGGTGGGTGTACACACACACAAACATAGATATACATATATATGTACACACATATATATAAATGCTCCTAATAATAAGTATAGATAGGGGTATTATAGGAAAAAATTTATAAAAGTTAAAACTTGCTCTTATAATTAGGACCAAAACCAACCCTAAAATATGTTCGGAGGAAGTATTAACATATTAAGGACCCGTTTGTTAGGAAGAAAGTTTGGGGAGGGAAAGGGAAGATCTCAATCTTCCCATGGATTTTAGCTGTTTGTTACACAGAAAGTCCAGTCAGCAACTCACTGGAATTGGACATTTTCCCTTATTTGAGGGAAGATGCTTTCCTCCGAAAATGGAAGGAAAGCTGCCATCTTCCCGGAAGATTGTTTTTGATGATTTACCCTCAAATTCAAATTTGGCGGGAAGTTCGAACTTGGGGAAAGTTCAAACTTGGCGGAAATTTCAAATTTGGCAAATCTTTTTTCTTCAAAAGTTCGAACTTAACAATAAAATATTTTTTAAAATATATTTTAGCAAAAAAATATTTTTATTATTTTGAATTAATTTCTTTTGAGGGTAAAATAGACATTTCCTAATTCCTTACCAACTACCACCTCTTCATTTTCTTCCTACCAAACAACTCAAGTCATCTTCCCTCATCTTTCAAATCTTCCTTTCCATTCATTTCCCTCCTCTAAAGTTCATTTCCCTCCCCAAGCTTTCTTTGTAACAAACGGGTCCTAAGAGTTATATCCCAAGTCCGAAATTTAGTTCTCAAATTGGGATAATGATAAATGCTGGGCATTTTTTAGGAATGATTCCTCCCTAGATTCGGAATCTAGGATTTCTTAAGGAGGTATTGAGGGAAGGCCACACACATACTAAACAGTGTCGTCCATTAGCCTCCAAAACGACACTGAGAGAAGAAAACGCAGCTTCCGAACTGTTGTCGTCCAGATGCTAAATGGAAAATTAGAGAGACTTTTTTTTTTGGTAAAAGAAAAAGAGAGCGATGATTGCACGGGGAGGAGGAACTTCACATGCTTTAGTGGGGCCCCATGTGACAGATTCCACTTTACGTTTTTCTGGTAGCACATCACGATAAAACTGAAAACGATGACGAGGTGGACCACTGGACTGGGTCGTGGGCCACTCTTCGGGTGGGGTATCGCCCGTACTAGATATTTTGCCTGCTGTTCAGAAATTTCGTGTGGCTAGGAGGGGGTTCACTATATGTGTTTCTCCTTTATGTGCTAATTTCGGCTATTTTTTTAATTTATTTCTTATTAAATAATTATTTACTAAAATGCTCATATCAGAAAATTATTTTCTAATTTGCTACTGTCAGAAAACTATTTCTCAATCTGACCCTGTTTAGTCGACTAAAATCATGGTTTAGTGGCAAATTTTTTTTTGAAGACTCCTGCGATTTAGTCGACTAAAAAACACATTTAGTCGACTAAATCATTAAAAAAAAAGTTAAAACTTCGGAAGGCCATAACTTCTAGCTTGGGAGTCCGAATGAAGTGATTCTTTTTTTGATTCCACATAACTTTTTGAGATCTATGCACTGACATAAAAATTAACTTCCAAATTTAATGAAGATAAAGGAGGAAAAATAAGCTATTCTTTATTTTGCAGGAGATACTAACAATTCATTAAATATAATCAAGTGATTCTTTTATATATATATATATAGAAATATTTTCAACTAATTTGATTTAAAATATTAATTTATTAAAATATTAACATATAAGCATGTTTAGTCAGCATTTTATTGCACAGTTATTGCTAAAAATTGTTGAGTTAGTATTTTCCGTTAAGTTAAACTAACGGTGTTAATTTTCAGGGATCAAACATATACTTTACAAACTTAAGGGACTAAACTGATATTAGAGACAAACATAAAAGATCAAACGTATACTTTAGCCTTAAAGAAATAAGCACATAAGAAGGAGTAGCGATGGAAGGGGGCCTCTTCTGTGCAAAACATTCCGGAGTACTCGAACGAAAGATTAATATTTTACCTGGCATGTCCCCTTTATTTTAACGCACATGTTTCCCACTTGTTTTTCATATTTTTTTAATATGAAATCAAAACAATGATTAGAATTTTAGTGACATTAAATAATTAAGGCAGAACAATCACATAAAATGACCGCGAGAATAAAGGATTGGTATTGAAAGACTATAATTTTATGAAATAATGAAAAATGACATGCTATAAATAAAAAAAATAAAAATGTCTTCAAGCAATCAGCAACATTTATCCAAAAAAAAAGCAACATTTATCCAAAAAAAAGCAACATAAATCAATATAAATTTCGTTATCCTAAAAGCTTATTTAAGAATTTAAAAATTAAAAGACTGGTTATAATAAGAAAAGTTTTCAATTATGCCAAAAGTTTTAGGAAAAAGGGGAATCAAGAATGCAAATGTAAAAGCTTTTATTTAAAATGACTAAGAACAGATTTTAAGTACTTGAAAAGTTAATTAGTTTTTATTTGTTACATCTAAGTTTTTTGGAATTTACAACTATTTTTTAAGGTTTATATGACTTTCACAATTTATAATGTATTTATATTTGATCTGATTTTTGCAAATTTGCAGTTGGGATTTACAATTAAGTTTGTAAGATTTACAAAACTTCTACTACTACGCTTTATAATTTGTTTACAATCAATATATCAAATTTTACAAATAAGCCTCTAATTAATAATCAGGGTTAAGTAGTAAATCTGCCATAAAAGTATAGGTTCAACAGTAATGTTACTCTGGAAGTTTTTTGAGTCTCAATGTTGCCCTCAGAGTATTAAAATGTAGCAATGTTGCCCTTGTTCTAGCAGATGTTAAGTTTGACTATTTTGTTGGACCAAAACTCCCACATGACACTCTGACATGGCACCCAATGATCTGACTCATTGCCACCTTAGCTTATTTGTTCCCCCTTTATTATTGTTTGCTTTTCATCATATTAATGTCCCAGATTTCAATAAATCCATAATCAAGAAACAAAATTCAAACTCAAACTAAAATCAAATCTAGCAAAACCATCAGACTACATGCCTAATCTAGAAAACGATCAAACTTAACAGTTCAAGAAGATAACCAAAAATGAAAAACCGAGAAAAATGAACAAGGAGAAGGGTTTAGACAATGAAAAACGTTATTGCATTTTGTGCACATCACAAGCATGGCTTCATTGTCGACTAGTAAGCATAAAAATGTTTAAAGGAAGATTAGCCAAGACTGTCCAGTGGGGAGAGGTAGAGATGGCAAGATATGATAAAGACGAGAGGTTGATGAGAGCCTTGCTACCTGAGATGGGGAGACCGAAGACCGGTGTCATCGATCGAAGCTAGCGATTGGCTTTGAAGTTTGAGGTTTTCATATGGATGTGGGGTTAGTAATGGCCAATGGTGCCGACATTCATGGTAAGGGATTAGACAACGAGTCTGAAGGCCAACAAGTATATCGAAGGTGGCGATGGGCTTTCAAGTTAGAGATTCTTGAGTGGAGGTGGGGTTAGCAATGGCCGATGATGCCGGCATTCATGGTGAGGGATGAGATGACAAGCTCGAAGGTTGGCAATGTCAATCAAAGGTAGCAACGGGCTTTGAAGTTCGAGATTTTTGTGTGGAGATGGGGTTAGCAAGGGCAGATGACGTCGTCATTAGCGTTCATGGTGAGGGAGGAGGCGTCGAGTGTGAGAGGGAAAGGTGTGGATAAAGGAATAAAGGCAAGGTTCCAGAAGGAGGAGGTGTTTTATGGAGGTGAGATGAGGGAGGAGGCGTTCATGGAGTGGTGGGGTTGTCGGCGCAAATCGGCGACAAGGCTAAAGGTGTTTCTAGGTGATGATGATGAATACAATGAACGCCGGAGGAAGAAGGGGCAGAAAAGAAGGGGCTAGGAGATGATGAGGTGGATAGGAGGGGAAAGGGTAGAATAAGTAGGTGGCGATGATGTGGCAATTTGAGTGCCATGTGAGTGTGACACTACTACAAAAAATGGTTTTTACTTCCCTAAAAGACGTACTTTTTTATTAAAAGGAAGTAAGAAATAAAGACGATGACATTTTTGTAATTATATGTGAGAAAAGTTTACTTTTGGCGTCTAAATATAAACTTAGACGCCAAAAGTAGTTGTTTTTACCGCCCAATTTTTATTTTGCCGCCCAGAAAAGGGTTTTTGGCGTCCTAAATTAATTATAGGACGCCAAAACACTTTCAAAATCTCACCCACTTTTCTCACTCACTCTGCCATCTCTCACCCACTTTGAATTAAATGCTCAGCCACCTACTCATCTCAGCTCTACACGACTACACCCACGTTGATCCCTTCCAATCTTCTTTCTTCTCAGACTCCTCCTACGCCAGCGCACCACCATCGTTAACCTTCAATAAACACCCCACTGTCGCACCACTACCGTGGCTGCCGTTCACTGGTGAGCAAAGAGAGATAGAAGTTTCGTGAGCAGAGAGAGACCAGGGAACAAGAGCTCAAGAGCAACTGACCACACCTCCCTCCTTCACCAATCTCACCTTCCACCATCGCTGGTGTTGCAACTCAGGAAGTAATGTAAAGACGACGGGACATCATCTCCTTCGCGTTCGCTCCTCCACTCGCATCAATCTCCTCGGATCTGTGAAAGATGACGGGGATGACATCTCCTTCGCATTCGCTCCTCTGCTCCCATCGATCTCCTCAGATCTGTGAAAGACGGTGGGGACGACATCTTCGATTTCAACTCGACGGCATGGCAAAGAGGAGTTTGCATTTTTGCGATTTTTTTTTAAGATGTTGTTTTTTGCTATTTGTTTCAAAGGTATAATTTTTTCTGTTTTGCGTTTCTGATCTATTTTGCGATTTGCTTCTGTGATCTGTTTTGATCTTAATATTCAGTATTAGACTCTTATGCTATTTCAAGTTTTCCTCATCGACCATTGCTAAGGAATTTCTCTACTACCTTTTGATTTTGAGATTTGTTTTGCGATTTGTTTCTGCAATTTTTTTTTTCAAATTTTTTTTCTACAATTTGTTCTGCTTTGCAATTTGTTTTTGTTATCATTCTCTCTCGATCTCTAAATCCACCATTGTCTCCGGCGTGCAAGTGCACCAGACTGGAATCCGACTTGACAGTTCTATTTTGTTTTTAAAAAAAAAAAATACTTATGGCATCTAAATATAAACTTAGACGCCAAAAGTCTCCGCTTTTTACGCCTCCCAAATAGGCATCCCCTTATTTTTAGACGTTAAAAGGTCCAAAAAACGGACATTATAAACGTTATTTGTAGTAGTGTGATGTGTCTTTTTAATAGTACAAATTAACGTTGTTAATGGGGAGGGCAACATTATTACGTTTTGATACTTCGGGGCGACATTAAGACTCAAAAAACTTTCACGACAATATTACTCTTAGGCATATACTTTCGGGGCGGGTTTGCTACTTAACCCTTATAATTAAGCTCTTAGAACACTTTCGTTGTTTAGCTATTTTTACTTTTAGAGTGTGTTTGGTTTGAGGGGAATGGATGGGAGGGGAGCCAAAATCTTAAACCACCTCCTCTCCTCTTAAACCAAACAAATGATCTTTTCCCTCTCCCTCTAACAAACCAAACAAGGTAACATATCATTTCATCCCCTCCCCTGTGCTCGGTCATTTCACAAATTCTTGATGTTTCATCATCAATTTTAGAGCCCGTTTGGATTGACTTAAAAAAAAAGTGCTTTTTTTTTTAGTCCCATGTTGTGCTTTTTTTTTAAGCTCAAAATTTGAGCTTTTGAAAAAAGCAGATTTTTTAGCTTTTTTGTGACTTTTACTTTTTTAAAAAAATATCATCTAAACACATAAATTAATTTTTTTTGAATTAAAAAAAGTGCTTTTTTTATGAAAAAAGCCCATCCAAAAGGGCCCTTAGTCCGTTTGGTTTGATCCTATAAAAAAGGATTGTTTGTAATCATAATACAACAAACTCATGTTCGGTTGGACTTATGTAATATAAAGAGAATTATGCAAATATAATCTTGATTACATCATTTGATGTATATATAGAATGGATGAATGAAGATACAAACATCTTGCAATCAAATGAAAATGATAGTATTGCCATTATAACTATTTAAATTGAGCAAAGTTCCTACTGATAAACCCTAATAAATATAAAAATGTTACCACCATTAAATATAGATTTTTTTAAAAGAAAAATAGTATATAAAGTTTAAGATATTCCGCCATTAACAAAATAAAAGAAAATTATATTCCACAATTTAAAATATAAAAATATCCTATTAAATAATAGAGAGAATGATAGAGAAAAAGAACTTTAAATTTGTAAAATATCAGATCAGGCCTGTAAACTTAGTTGTGAATTGCTTATCAAGTCTCGCAATTACTTTATCAATTCTTGGTAACAAACCTTATTTAAGATTTTACAATTTTAAAATTCTTTTTATGTTATTTTTCCTAAATAATATTCCCACAATTAAATATTAAAAATTATCATAAGCCGAACATGTACACTTTAATTTATTATTATATATGCGAACAAGATCAAACTTATATGGGTTGTTATGTGTGTGTGTGGACAGTGTTATTATACATATTTGGTGGAAAATTTATACTTTAATCCATTACACATATCTTTGTAAACATGTGCACTTCTGTTTCTATGTGTATTATTCTCGCATATTCTTGTGTTTAATTAAATCCAACCAAACGTTTTTATGTTTATGCATAATCTTTTATTAACGACGAACCAAATAAATTCATGTAATCATCATTACAATATATGGCATTGCATTTAATTATATTGCGTCACATTTCATTATATTACCTCAACTGTATAAAAGCCAAAGGGGCTTTATTTATTAAAAGTCAGGTTAAAGTATACTTTTAGTTATTTAAATTTACACTAGATATAATTTTGGTTCTATAATTCTAACGCCGTGAATGTTGCTAACAGAAAATGTTGAGACAACAAGTGCAAGTAATAATTGTACAATTAAATGTTACTAATCTAAAATTTAAAATGTGTAAATTAAAAAAAAACATCTAAAAACTTAATGAAGCAATTAATATAAAAAACTTGATTGTATTAAAATATTTTTGTTTAATAATCTAAGTATATTAGTTTAATAATCTAAATAGCAAAACCTCGATTTCATTTACAGCAATTTGTCCATTTATTTTAATTTAATAATCTAAATATATTGTATTAAAAAAATTAAATCTTAAACATGTTTTATTAGGTTTACCGTCATCACTTAAATTTCCCACATCGACATTTTCCGTTTGTAATATTAGTGTAGTTAGAAATATAGGTCCAAAATTATATTCTTTTTTAAAATTAAGGAACTAAAAATATACTTATATAAAAGTTAAAAAACTAAAAATATGCTTTAGGTTCAAAGTGAAATGTCTCCTGTGTGTCATTTCCCCCCGAGTCCACATTATGTGCACATAATTATATGCTTCTTATGTGCTTATACCTCTCATTAGAGGTTTGAGCATATTTGTTTTTTTAATTTTTTTCAATTTTTTTTATGTATTG
Source organism: Acacia pycnantha (assembly GCA_025563575.1). Lineage (NCBI taxonomy): Eukaryota > Viridiplantae > Streptophyta > Magnoliopsida > Fabales > Fabaceae > Acacia > Acacia pycnantha. The sequence continues at coordinate 29,160 of JAMWYP010000776.1, read as the reverse complement.
TATTTATATAAATTTAAATTATATGTTGCTTTTTGGGATGTTTTTTACCCCCAATATCTTAAATTAATTAATTTTCAGTTCTGCATCTATCTGTAACACGAATATTATGGAAATTAATTAATTTGAGATACTGGATGCAAAAAACATCTAAGAAAGCAGCATATAATTTAAATATATATAAATAAAATATATAAAAAATTGAAAAAAATTGAAAAAATATATGCTCATACCTCTAATTATTAGAGGTATGAATACATAAGAAGCACATAATTATAACTCTGAACTCTTTTCCCCAACAAGTAAGTTATAAGTATACGACAAAAGAGGCATCTTCCTCAAATTTATTGAAAGAAATACGACTTTTATTTTTATGTCTTTTATTAAGGAAAAATTCAGGAATCTTTCAAAAGGAAATCTCCGAGAAACAAACCTGTAGAAAGATTCGAATCCATTTGGCATCTTCACCTTTTTGTTTATGTCATAATGATATTAACCAATTTAATGGAGTATAAGATTAATGCAATTTGTCTAGTCTTCAGCCCCACATCATCAAGTTTAACGGTGTTAGTGTCACATGTATAAATTTAACACTGTTAAATTCAGTCAAAGTCTTTTTCAAACCATGGGAGTTAACATTTTAAAATAGAATAAACTTAAGGACTAAAATCACTGTTTAAAACTTAAAGGACGGAAATTAAAATTATTGTAAACTATGATGACCAAAGATGCTATTAAGCCAAGATTTACAAGTTTATAATATTTTTCCTGCACATTATCTCTCTTTCTCTTTCTTAATTAATAGGAGTATTTTTTAAGAAGAATGATAAAAAAACACCACTTGAACATTAAAATTCTGTTGAAAACAAAGGATTAATAAGAATAATAAAATAATTGACAACTTATTATATTAAGAAATCAAATATTTAGGATTTTGAAATTCAAGTGGTATATTTTAGGATTTTCACTTCTGGGTATAAATAAAGTATAGTTTAAAAATATGATTTATATTCTTTAAAAAAAAATATGGTTCAAACGATAGTTTTATCGGTTTTTCGTTCTGTTCAACCAGTTCAATTTCGCTCCCAATTTTTCTTCAAATAAAGGATCAAATTCAGACCATACTTCGATTTCTGATTGAACCAGCTAGATTTGAGTTTTTAAGAACCTTGTTAGATAGAGAACTTAATTTATTAATCTGCATATAAAAATCTTGTTTAACATTGATTTTTCGCTCCATTACTCGCCGTTTCGCTCTCCGATAAACCTTTCATCCATTGATTGTTGTACGTTCGCCCTGTGGTCCACCTTCCGGCGAGTGATTGGCCGTTCCGTCACGAGGAATCTGAACCCACCAAACCCCAGTGACCTCGAAAGTTGACTCTTGACTTGAAACGCCTAACCCGACCCGACCCGATTTTGCTCTCGAGGCACAACCTCAACCACATTTTACAATCCCGCCTCTCTCTTCTGTCTATAAGACCAACCTTCCTCCTCATCTTACTGTCGCCCTTCAGCATAATCAAATCTTCAATCCCAACCCATTTCACTTGCCTTGCATCTTCCTACCTTCTCCCGCTTCGATTTCCCATCTGGGTTCTGCGTTCTCAGACCCGGATAGGGAGGATTTGCATCGCTGGAGATATTCGCACCCTTGCCTTCTTGTGTTTGGTTTCTCGGTGGTTCATCGGAAAAAAGGAGAGAAATCGATAGGTATTATTATTATTCAGTGGGGGGATAAAACCCGGTTTTGACGCATTGTAGACATCACGGCTATTCTCAGAGATTCTCGGCTTCTAATTCATGTCCGTTCTGTTCGACGGAAGGGTTGTGTACTCGTGACCAACCCTTCGCCGCACGGCGGGCGCGGTGCACTGCCTTCCGAAGGCGGCAGCCCTTCTGACCTCCTCTTCCTCGCTGGCGGTGGTGCTTTCTCCTTCTCTTCGACGGTAGTAGTTTAACTAGTTTAGGCCTTAGCAGTACTTTAGATTCCTGAGGTAAGTTAGTGGAAGCAATAAGATCTCCCTGAACGCTTCTGGTTATCATCACGTTTGGTTTGGTTTGGTTTTAATTTGACTGGAAAAAGACCAAAAATGTTGAGAATTAAGAGAGTTCCCACCGTAGTTTCAAATTATCAGAAAGATGAGGCAGGAGAGGCTGCTCGCCAAACCGGGGGTTGTGGTCGCAATTGCCTCAAAGAATGTTGCATTCAAGGTATATGTCAAAATTTTCTGTACTTCAATTGAGTTAAATTTGAGCTTAATGATGGGTTTTTGGCTCATCATTTGAGAGGTTTTTTTTGAACAGAGGCTAGACTTCCTTTGTATGCATTCAAAAGGCTTCCCAATTTTAGTGGAAAGGACTTGTCTGAACAGGAATGCAGGGAGCCCCCAGTGGCTTTTCTTGACTCGCTCCTTCTAGGAGAGGTAATTGTAAATGTTGATGAAGAAGAGAATTGAAGATCAATTACCATGTTGTGTTCCTTTTCACTACTTGTATTATCATGTTGTGTGAAGTTGTTTACCATTTCATGGTAGTGGGAAGATCGCTCACAGAGGGGGCTTTTTCGCTATGATGTTACTGCTTGTGAAACCAAGGTCTGATTCTATAGTCTCTACTTGTTTTTGCACAGATGAGAATAGAGGACTTGAATTTGTACTGATGTGATTATGTTTGAATAGGTGATTCCGGGTGAGCATGGTTTCATTGCCCAGCTGAATGAGGGTCGTCACCTCAAGAAGCGACCAACTGAGTTCCGAATCGACAAGGTGCTTCAGCCTTTTGATGGAAACAAGTTCAATTTCACTAAAGTTGGGCAAGAAGAGATTCTGTTTCAATTTGAAGCCAGTGATGACGGTGAAGTTCAGTTCTTTCCTAATGCACCAATTGACGTTGACAATTCTCCTAGTCTTGTTGCCATCAACGTATGCTTCTTAGCGATTGTTTCATATTCTTGTTCTTGAGGGTTTGAGAGTAAACTTCTCATACGATTCTATTTGTTTACTCCTCTCTTAACAGGTCAGTCCTATTGAGTATGGGCATGTGCTGCTGATTCCTCGAATTTTCGAGTGTTTGCCTCAAAGGATTGATCGTGAAAGCTTCTTGCTCGCGCTTCACATGGCAGTAGAAGCAGGGAATCCATATTTCCGTTTGGGTTACAACAGCTTGGGTGCATTTGCAACTATCAACCACCTTCATTTCCAGGTACTGTCTGCTGAAGAACTTGGCATAACCACCTCAACATTCATTTAACTTGTTGCATTCCTTATTGAGATTTTTGCCGTTAATCAAATTGCAATTTTTGATGGTTTTGACATGCTCAGGCTTACTATTTGGCCATGCCCTTTCCCATTGAGAAGGCTCCCACTAAGAAAATAGACACTTCAAATGGTGGTGTCAAGATATCTGGATTGCTGGATTATCCGGTCAGAGGCCTGGTCTTCGAGGGCGGTGATACTCTAGAAGATCTTTCAAATGCTGTTTCAGATGCATGCATCTGCCTTCAAGACAACAACATACCTTACAATGTCCTTATTTCTGATTGTGGAAGACTAATCTTTCTCCTACCACAGGTGAAACGGTTTTCTCTAGTATGTTTGGCTTAGCATTGGAATTGAAATTCTTTTCTTTGAGAAGTTAATTATAGAAAAAGAAGGAATTAAAATTGCAGTCCAACGAATTGCTTATTTTTCTTGAAACCACATTTATCAGCTGCATCACTGATATTGTGATAAGCAATTGCTCACAGTTTTGTCTTCTAAATGAACAGTGCTATGCAGAAAAGCAAGCTCTCGGAGAAGTGAGTACAGAGTTACTTGACACCCAAGTGAATCCAGCCGTGTGGGAAATTAGCGGTCACATGGTGTTGAAGAGGAAGACAGACTATGATGAGGCGTCAGAAGTGAAGGCCTGGAAGCTTCTTGCGGAGGTCTCCCTCTCAGAAGATAGGTTTCAAGAAGTCATGGCACTCATCTTTGAAGTCATCGATGCCTTCGTTGAGCCAGCCGCCAATCCTCAATCTCCCGAGGAGAAAGTCAAGGTCGCAGACTCAAGCCACTACCCATGCTTGGCAGACGGCTCACAAGAATGCCTTGTGCTCCAGTAAACAAGGCTCTGAATGAATGAACACATTCCTTGTGAGATTATGTTGTAAAAATAGCTTACTTTATGCTTCAGTATGTTATTGTAAAAGTAGCTTACCCTCTCTTTCTGTATGTTGCAAACTGAGTTTGCATTGTTGTGGTCGATATCACCTAGTGGGATAAGGTTTTGTGTTATGGGTGCATTAAGGACTCGGAAAAGCTGTCATGCATCTATCTTGTGACCAGAGACATTGTTGTGTTGTGCTTGTGTGTTCTTCAATGTCTCTGAAGAATAATTGTGTAAGAGCCGGTGCTATAAGCCCCTTGTAATGTTAATGATTATGTGTATGATCATGCTCTTAAATTTGTCTTCTTGTCTCTTTTTTCCTCCTCTCACCTTTTGACAAGTATAGTATAGTATTCTATCAAAGCACTGTTGATGTATTGATGCTTATTTATGAACTGTGATTGAAATCAGGTATCTCTTGTTAATTATAGATTGCGTCGCCAGTTGAAACTCTATATTTCAAAAGAAATTGTAGTGCTAGTTTAGTATTCACAACTTAAAGTAGGTGGTGTGGAGAAACTGAAAGTGCCCATTAAGTTTGATGTTTGGTAAGCAGAAAAAGAACTGAGTGTTGTTAAACTTGATATGATTCACTTGCTAAACAACACCACTAATGAATTGTTTGTTATATATAGATTGGGAGACAGAGTTCCAGAATGGTCACATGGCACTGCTCTATGATGTTGGTATTCATCTCTTTCAGCTACCAAACAACACACTCATTGATATCAGGATTCAGAAATAGCATCAGCAAGATTCGTTATTCTTGATTCAAACAAGAAACTAACCGCTGGTCCCTAATATAAGAGCTAATACTTAATTAATTTGTGTAGATTAAGGAAGTGAAATAAAGTGGTTAATTTTGAACAAACGTGACATCATCTTCCTAAAATATTCAAGTGAAATGTTAAATTATATATTGGTTTATAAGTTAGGTAAATTAGTTTATGAGAAAATGAATAAGGATATTATATTTAAAACCAAATCTAACTTCCAACTAGCTTTCATATCAAAGATCAGAGGGAATGTTTGCTTAAAAACCTGCTAGTATTGAGTGAAACACTTTTATATCGTAACAGTAGTAGTAATAATAATAATCGTTGATGTAAATTTAAAGCTTCACTTAAAAGTGGAGGTTGCGTTTATTGTACAAGCTATTCATTCAATCTTTCAGTTTGAAAAGGATAGTGGCATTTTCATGTGAACGAAGTAGCAGTCCTGCGGGTTTCACTCATGGCTTGAATATGGTAAAAAGGGTTGATGATGATAATGTACGTGATCGATTACTAGTTTTTTTAAGAAAGCCAACCAACTTTATTTGATTATTAAATTCTAAGATTTTAAAAAAACAGAAAAATCTCTAAAAAAACAAAGGAGTAAACTAAAGACACACCCAACGCACAAAATTCCACTTACACTGTTCTATACACGTTGGTCCCAGTGCCTTTTTAACGAAATCCTAAGAGCAGTTTCAATTACAGGTTGAGTTTCTCTCATCATCATTTTTCTCATTATCCCTCATAATCTCTATATCACATCCATCCAATCAATAAAGTACTATTTTTATTTTTCTATCATTTTCTCAATTAACGGCCCAGATTGAGGAGCCAATGAGATAAAATGAGAAAGAGGATATGGAGAGAATCTCATTCCTTTCCTTTACACATGTTTACTTTAAAATTGTAACCCCCTCTCTTTTTTTTTTTTTTTTGAGGTTAAAGAATGAAAACTCTTTAAACTCTCGTCATCAATACACATAAATTTTACAACTCTGACTTGTAAATATAAATTATTAGATTTGAGTTGTAAATAACACAACTGAACTTTTAATATACAAATTTGAATTGTAAATTTAAAGTTTTGGGACTTATGTATATTTAACTTTTCACATGTAATTTATGGTAATTTTCTCTTTAAGTGGGAAGTTTTTGCCATTGTCCCACTATAGATCATTGGATGAATCGTATGTAATTTTCTTATTACATTATTATATTCTAAACCTTTACTTACACCCTACTTTATATATCAGACATTCTTTTAATTCACATTATCAAGTTTTTGTTTTTTCCACTTTGATACTAAACCACCGCTTAACCACCTATTCCATAAAAATCAAAGCTTGTTGCTACTTTGAATCAAAATGGCTCTCCAAGAGTCGAAATTGTTAATTTTGTTTCTGCTTCTTTCGATCAAAATAGACACAACCTACGAGAATGCCACGAGTACTGTTTCATCGTCGTCGCCATGGTTGAAGAAAGTTGAGAACCGCTGGCCGAGACCAAGTGGGTGTTGGAACAGACCGTGGATGTGCAGCCGAGGAGAATTCCCTCCGAGGAATCTCTGTTGCCGGAATCGCTGTGTCGATGTGACATCGGACAGAAACAATTGTGGGTTCTGTGGTGTGAGATGTCTCTTTAACATGCAGTGTTGTGCTCGTTTGTGCACCAACACAAACATTGATCCTTTTAACTGTGGTTCCTGTGGACATGTTTGCCCCTTCCCCAACTTGTGTGTGTTTGGGTTGTGTGGTTATGCTCAGTTGCCGCTCCCGCCACCATCACCGTCATGTCCTCCTACGTCAAAGCAGCCACCGCCACGACGGCCGCCACATCTTCTTCATCAACCACCTTCCCAAGGTCATGGGCCACATGAACTGTAGCAAATTAAAGTTCGACTCAATCGGCAAATACAAGATCAAATTGACTATTACATGAGATTACGCGCACATTTTACTCCCTAGAGTTCATTTTTTATGTGTTTAATTAATTAATATATGATTATTTAGATGTAGTTGCTTCCATTAATTTATCTTTGATGAATTGAAAATCTTAGTTAAAATGTGTGGAGTAAACAATTCTTGTATGTGTTTAATGTCTTTGTTCTAATTTTCCTTTCTTATCTTTCATTTTGTGATGGCTTCATTTTTGTATTGTAAGATAAACAGTGAAATTAATTGAGTTATTAATATATTTTGAGGGTTATGTAATATTCATCTTCATATACAAAAACAGACTTTCCCGTTTGGGATAGCGGTGACAAAAATGACTTATTTGCAATTTAACTTTTACAAACGGAAGATAGGAAAAAAGTCATATTGTAAATGTGATTTGCATTTGAAATAACAGTGAGAAAAATGGTTTATTTTTTTAAATGACTTTTTGCTTGATGATTGTTTGAAAAGCCAGTTGAGATAAAAAATGACATAAATCTTATTGAATACTATATATATATATATATATATATATATATATTAGTTGTATATATTATGATAATTGAAGATAAAAATTTAAATTTGATAAAAAAAAATTAAATTATTATTTAAAAAATTTAAAAATTCTAAAATACTTAATTAAATATATTCTAATGGATAAATTAGAATGTATACAAATATATATTTAATAGTGCATTGCTTATTGGATTACATATTCCTAACATTTTTCTCCAAAAGCTGAAAAAATGACTTTTTTTTTTGTATCCCACCCGGTTCATTGGAACCTTTGGTTCCGACTAATTCGGATTTTGCCCCACGTCGAGCCTACAGTCGTGGGGGAAGAGCTCGCAACACCATTTTCTCCATTTTCACGCCTCGAACCGAGGACGTAGAGGTGGGAAAGCAAGTCCCTTATCATTTGTTCTCAATGGTTCTTGGTAAAAGAATGACTTCTATTAAAAGTCACTTCTTATAAATAAGCCCATATGAGACTTTTTTCCTTGTGTGTTAAATCATTGTGCGTTAGACTTTTTTCCTTGCTCATCGCTATGCCAAACAGGCTGGATTCCAAATCCTCTTTAACTACAAGTCCCAAGTGTTTTTTTCCATGATTTGAGTGATCATCAAAGTTTGAAATTTCTTTACGCAAGCACTAGCTAGAGAAGATGAACATATATGGTATGAGAGAAAGTGAAGTGTAATGAGTAAAAGAGATTAGAGAGAGAGAGAGGGAAAAAAGGACAATATGAATTAAGTTGCTTGAGCTTAATTATTAATATATTTAGAAACTGTCCACTGAATTCAACAAAATTTATTGGAAAAAGGGTTCATGAAATGTGTGACCCTAATTTGAAACTTGCTTACGCAAAGCACTAGAGAAATGTAAAGAGAAATACAAGGAGAGAAAATGAACCGATATGAAGTTATAATTACTCGAGTTTAATTAAATATTTAGGATTTTCATAATATTATTCAAATCCTCCCTAATCATGTCTTGACTTCTTTGTCTAGTTTCATGGTATGTGTGATCATAATTCGGAACTTGCTCATGCAAGCACTAAATTGAATCACTCCTTTTGGGTCCTCAACTGGATTTTGATCCCTTCTTAATACAAGGTCTTCTTAATGATCGTTGCCTGAAGGCATAGACTTGTTTATCAACCTATTTTTGTATATCTCTTCGATCATTATTATAAAGACTTCCTATGCATTTTTTTTCAGGGTATAATCCCTTTCGAAGTTAACTGAGCATAAAGTTTTACATCTATCAATAAGTGCGCTTTTCAGAATTTGGACTCATATTCTCTTTTTTTAAGGATAAAGCTATTTATCATATCAATCAACAAAGCAACTACTTGTTGGTCCTCCTATATATTTTGTAATATAACATGTTTTATCTAAAACACAAATTTTTCCCACCAAATTATAAAACTTCTTAACTAATTAACTAAGTTCTTTTAATTAATGATTTTTAAATTTTAAAAGAAGTAACTACTTTTAATTAACTTTATTAATTAACGTAAAGTTGTAATAAGATCAAGAGGGAGAATATTTTTGAGATTTTCAGCCCCTTAAAAGCCTTTTTTATGTGGGCCTCAGTTACCATATGTTAGTCCAAAATGATTGTTGGGCCACCAATGGGGTTGACACAAGTAGTAAGCGAGCATGTTGTTTAAGCAAATGTAACACCCCAATTTCTAACAGTTATGATAATATAAAATTGCAATACTTTTTATAAATAATAAAATGATTACGAAATTCAAGTAAACAACATTGGGAAGTGTTACTGCCTTGCACTTGTAAACCCATGAGTAAAATGGATAATGAGTAAAGCTGGGGATTTAAACAAGGTCATGAGAACTTCTCAGGATAACCTTATAGAAACCCATGAGTAAAATGGATAATGAGTATGGTCATGAGAATTCCTTATGACGACCTTATAGAAACCCATGAGTAAGATGGATAATGAGTAAAGTCGGGATTTAAACAAGGTCATGAGAACTTCTCAGGATAACCTTATAGGAACCCATGAGTAAAATGGATAATGAGTAGAGTTAGGGATTTAAATGATGGTTATGAAAATTTCTTATGAGAACATTATAGGAACTCATGAGAATTTATTTTATGGTTTAATTTGAGAATTTTATTTTGTGTGTGATTGAAATAATTAAAATCGTGGGAGGATAGCTTTGGGATGGTACCTCCTAAAGTGATGAACACAACCTTTAGGCTTTATGCCCCGATATGTATTTGATGTGAACCGATTATATCCGTTCTTCCCAAAGTGGTGTTTGGCGGGTTTCGGGACACTAGTAGCAACTTTGGGAAGAGGTGTGCACATTAGGATGAAATGTTTTATGGCCAATTGATGATTTGTGGTGCGGGTTTAGGGTCACGGGGTAGGTAGCGAGTTTCGGGTCTACCATGGTTCTCCTCTTACTAAACAGACTGGCAGGGTTTCCCGGGTTTAAATTAATTTAAAATGATAAAGAATGATATTTGGTGTAAATTCTATATGATTATTTTATTTGATTTATTTAAGGTATTTGAGCCACTTAAATCCTATTTTATTGGGATTACCAGCGTTTGCTGATTTTGTGTATTATGGGCTGGGACGATCCTTCGAGGGAGCAGATTTTCAGTGAAGCAGGTTCTCGAGGTTGGGGCTAGCATGAGAAGTGAGGATAGCGACGTAGAGATTTCTAGGATTATTCCTAGCTAGTTTTATTTTCTTCTTCTTCTTTTTTTAACATTTTATTTCAGTTGGATTTATGTTAATGCAATAAATAGCCTTGCACTTGTCCCGGTACAAGTGCGGCGTGTACTTCCCAAGGTTGTTTACTTGAATTTCAGTAATCATTTTATTATTTATAAAAAGTATTGCAATTTTATATTATCATAACTGTTAGAAATTGGGGTGCTACAGCAAAGCTCTGTTGGGAGACTCTTCCATCATAGCTAGGTGCGCAACGCGGGTCGGATTTGGATTAGTCCGGGCGAAACTCTGGATACCGGATGGATAACCAAAAAAAAAAAGTCGGATCTGGATTAGTTCGGGCGAAGCTCTGGATACCAGATGGACAAAAAAAAAAAAAAAAATTGTTGGGCCATTTCCTAAAGTTTTTGGCGCCCTTCATATTAAACTTGTTTAATAGTAATCCTATGTTAAAGGACTAACAATTATTGGGAGCAAGTAGAAAGAGGCTTGCTCTCCCTTAACCACGTCCTCAGTTCGAGACTTGAAAATAGAGAAAATGGTGTTGGGAGCTCTTTTGACTTCCCCCACAACCGTGGCCGATACGGGGTGAAATCTGGATTAGTCAGAACCAAAGGTTCCAGTGAACCGGGTGAGCCAGAAAAAGAAAAAAATTGGAGGACCACGCCCCTTACGAACCAACAGTTATTCATTGGAATGAAATAGTACTACATTATCAAGAAATGGCTTCCATCAAACACCCCATAAAACAAAATTCACACTAAAACACTATCACGGCTAGGTCTTAAAAAACAAGAAGAAACCTTAGAAATAGGTATTTAAATAAGTTGAGTTTCCATGGGCACCATCCAACAGATGGCATCTCTTGCCCCAAATCTGTATAAGAAATCATCAAGCCACATGGATCAACTAAACAATATACAGTATGAATGGGACCAACTAATTAAATGAAGGGTGATGATAACAAATTCAATTACCTCATCAAGTTCATAACAGCATTATTGCTTGTGAATTGTTATTATGAGAAGCACGAGGGGCAGTGCTTGTCCTGTACACTTCAAAATCTTTGTTGCACATAAGACGCCAACCACAATCCTTGATGCTAAACTCTTTTTCAACCGAAATTTGCAATTCAAGTTGGTGGGATTCACCTCTTCGATGTCTCCAAAACTTGTGAGTATTGATCATAGGGAAAGATGCTATATAAAGATGAGGGATTGAATATGCTTTTCCAACATAAAATACATGCTGTGGTTCCTCAAGGCTTTCATCTTCATCAACAGCTCTGAATCTCCAAGAAAAATTGGATCTTGAGCAGTAATATAATGCCTTCTTGCTTTTTACCACCATGCATACAGCAATTCCCCACAATTCACTCCCATACTGAAGATTTGGGATGCCCACTATTATAGATACACTTGTTCCAAAGGGATCAATTTGGAACTTTTGCTGCCTAAAAACTGCAGTTGGGATCTTATCACCTAAAATATGCAGGAAAATGACTTCATGTAGGAGAAGACTACATCGCTGTAACAGAGAAAAACACAACTATTAAATATATGGATAAATTCAAGACATATAATTAGGAGACATTGCAAGAAACTAAAGGCAAAAAATGAAGTAAAAAGGATCTTTGAAGCGATCAGTCTTCTCTCCTAATGTTTTAGTCTTGTCGAATCCATATGCATACGAAGTAGATCTACTTTGTATGCATCTGTGAGGGACAAGATCATTTGATTTGGGGTCACCTGAACCACTTTGAAACATGATCACTCTCCTGTTTTTCATACCTTCATTGTCCCTCCCATCATTGAATGAAATTTAAATCTGATACATACGTAAAGAAAGAAAGATCGTGACAAACCTTATAGACAAATAGTGATTCAAAGAGATGTTGCATGTCCAATAAGGGTTCAATATAAGGACAACAGCCTACATATACTCTAAGTAAATTAGGAGGAAGCTGAGGAATTGACTGAAGCTCAACACAATTACTCAAGTCAAATTGTTCAAGTTTGGGAAGATTGGAGATGCAGCCAACAGGTAGGGAAGTAAAATTGTTTCCCCTCAGATTAAAATCCATCAATGATGACAAGCCACTTAAATCATTAGGGATTGCTCCATCATACAGATTGCTGAAACTTAAATCCAGTTTTCCTAATGAAGAAAGGCCTGAGAAAGAATTTGGCAACTTCAATCCCTTGGATACTACTGAATTCCCCAGAAACCGACCTATTAAATGACCAAAGTACCCAAAGAAACTCCATGAATTCCAAGCTTGCCAGTTGCATCCCTGGAGGTATAGCTCCTTAAGATTTGATAAATGAACGATGGAAGATGGTACTTTTTTTATATTAGTTCCACTCAGATCAAAGATGGATAAACATTTCATGTTTTCTCCAAATTCAGAAAGTTTTTCAAGTTTTGAGCATCCAAAAAGAGAAAAGTCCTGCAGAGAATTCAGTTCCAATTTCCTTGGAAGGGTCCTGAGATTTTGGCAGCCTCTCAAACTCAACTTAATTAGCTTCTTGAGCTGCCCAAGGGACTCATGAACCTTAACTAGATTTATGCAATGCTCAAGAAACAATCTTTCAAGGTTTGGAACTCCCTTGAAATCTGGAGTCTCAATTAGCTCCTTGGAGAAACTCAAGTCCACGAACTTCAACATTCCTAAAAACTGATCAACAAAAAGAGAATATATATATTAGTTTCATCCAAAATTTACTCTTTAATTATAAAAAGGGTTAAGGTGCAAAAATAGACATGTGCTTTTCTCCAAGGAGCGCCCAGTAGCAAATGCTTTTTTCAGGTGCAAAAGTAACTATGTGGTTATAAATTAGGTGCAAAAATAGCGTTTGACCGTTAAGTTTGACTTTTGATCGTTAAGTTTGACTTTTTTTGCTGACTGGACAATGACGTGACATTTCAAATATTTTTTCAGTATCCTTTTAGTACCGGTCAATACCTGAAATATTTTTTCAAGATCCTATTTTTTCAAGACTGGACCGGAAGTAATTATACATATTCTTGGCCATTGAATGAAATGTAAGTACTCAACAAACATTTTTCAATTAGAACTTGGATTCCAATTGTTGGATGAAGACCACAATTTTCCAATATTTTAGTCACTTCAACTCTTTTCTCCCAATTAAAAAAGCATGCAATATCTAAGAATATAGTCTTGTACTCTTCATCATCATCTAGCCCATCATAACTTATTCGAAGTATCTTGAAAATATCTTTATGTAAATTTTGCTTTAACTTATTCAATGTGTCTCTCCATTCAGCTGTACTTCTTTTACAAAGAAATGAGCCCAACACTTGGAGAGCTAAAGGAAGACCACCTGCATAATCAACCACCTTTTTGGACAATTCCCAATAACCTTGTTGAGGATAATCCATTTTAAAAGCATGCTTACACAAGAGATTGAGAGATGCACCTTTTCCTAGCATCTCCATTTCATACTTCTCAAATTGATCATGAGCTGTCAACATGTGTATGTCTCTTGTAGTTACCAAGATTCTGCTTCCATCCCCAAACCAATCTTTGTCTCCAACTAAATTCTCTAGTTGGCTTATATGACTCACGTCATCAAGAACAATAAGAACTTTTTTATTGCATGAAAAGCTTCTTATTACCTCAACTCCATCATAGGAGTCATTGATTTTAATGTTTGTTCTTTGATGAAGAAGAGCAGAAAGAAGCTTATTTTGCAAGTAAACCAAACCCTTTCCTTCTGAATCCTCCCTTATGCTGGCAAGAAAGCAACTAGTTTCAAACTTGTCTCGAATTGTCTCATAAACAACTCTAGCAAGAGTTGTTTTGCCTATTCCGCCCATGCCCCATATTCCTATAAAACATTTATGATTCAGCTCTATCTTCATAAGAGAGGCCAATGTGTCCACCTTTGATTCAAGTCCAACTAAATGAGAAAAATTAGGTGGCAATTTAACACGCAATTTGGTCCATATTGCTTTAGCAATATCTTCTACGATTACTGCTTCATGCCTACGAATTTACGTACACCAAAATTAGAAATGATAAAAAATCTCAATAAATTAAGGGGAATGACAGTTGGTTTCCAAAAGATTGAATTAACAACAATTAGGTCCCCGGCAAAGTGTTTGAAAAAAATGAATTGGAAATGTTGCAGACTAAAAATTATATTTTAAACTTAAAGGTCTTATATGTTGTACTGAGACTAAAAATTTGTTGTCATTCTCTCGTCAACTAATGTAGAAGATTGGTGAGCATATATAGAATATGCCTAGCATTAGCCGTGAAAAGGCATATAAAATGGAGAAAACAAGGCGGATTTTTTCCAACGTGGCTAAAGAATTGCAATGTTCCCAGAAATGTCAGGAGTGTTCTCCGTTTCTAAATTCCGTCCAACTAGTATTATTGATGATATAAATAGTAAACACTAAACTACGTGAATCTTTAAAAAAAAATATGATTTTAAGTAGAGTGTTAAAACGGGTTGGACCACATGGGCCAGCCCATTAAACCCCATTTTTAGCTCCCATATGATGGGGTTATTTTTGACCATAGCCCAAAATAACCCCCACTCTTTTTGGGTTGTGATAGGGTCAACCGCGAGCCGCCCTATTTTTTTTTTTAAATCAAAACCTAATTTGTAAAGATGTGTAAACCCTAGGCACACTAGTGTCACGTGTAATCATTGATTTTCCTTCAGCTCACCAAAAATCAGCCCAATCGGAGTAAGTCAAGCAATTTCTGAAATACCCATTACGTCCCAACGAGACCAAAAAAAAAAATGAAAAAGTGGTCTACACTAATCTATTCTAATTTACTGTTAATGATTAAACCGATGCAAATTCCCCGACAACGGCGCCAAATTTTGATGAGAGTTGCCGAGCCCTCACAAAATAAACAATTTCAATAAAGATTGTAGTATAGAGAATCTGAATCGTTTCTCTCAAGGAATTCGCAGTGGGTCCAAAATCAACCGCAAACAAGTAATACAGAAACCAGAATGGGGGAGTTTTTCAATATAATTTAAACAAAGCAAAGTCTAAAACAAAAAACAAGAAAACGAGATTAACCGATTAAAAATGATTAACTCAGAATTGAGATTCCATAACCTTCATTGGACAAAAAGATAATAACCAAACTCGTGATTGATTCTGGACAAACCGAAATCTCTGTGTTTGTTCAGATATTCTCTCGACTAGACGATCTCTGATTGAACACGTGGTGAGCTCGTTGTGTGATCGCACAACGCTCTCTTGAATCCGGTCCGACCTATGCCCTTGGGATATCAATCTGGGTATTAAATCTAATACCCAGTCCCCAATTATAATTGGATCCGATTAAAATAAACATAAACAAATTACGTTACTGCTGATTGAAGTGCGGGTCCTCTAGATTCGCGAAATTCTCAATCTATGGGTCAACCACAGAAGCTTAGCCAAACATGGCTAGGCAAAACGCGAAAGAAAAAATGAAGAACATGATGAACAAACTCAGAGAAAATAAAAAGTTTCTAATTTAATCCAAAAATCTCATAAAAGCGTAATTGAGAATATGTTTTTCGCAGTCATCTAATTTAACTTAAAAATATGAAACGCTAGGGCTACAAGATTGACCCAAAAAAATAGGAAACCTCTAAAAAACGAAAGAAGAATGAGACTAATCCGATATTTAGATCAAAAGTTATGGCAAAAACAGTGAAGCATTGTAAATCTAGAATTCTAGAATTTTATTATAAAAATGAATTAAATCTAATGAAAAGCTCAAAACCCAATTAAGTAATAAAAACTATTATTTATCAATTAAACATTCCTAAATTATTAACCAAGAGATATAAATAAGTAAAATAATATTCAATTATCAATCATATGTATGTATAGACCAGAGCTCGACGAAGATAGTTTTTATTCTTCTTCTTTTTTCCAGCCATGTTTTAGTTTTTTTATATTTATGCAGTCATGCATTAATATTAATGACATGATTGTTGATGAAGCTTTTACACACACATATTCATGTTTTATTTTCTCCACGTCACACACACACATTCATGTTTTATCTTCTCTACTTACGGTACTCTTTTATTTTGAAATATAAAAGTCAAAAGTGTGAGGGTGTACACATATTCATGTTTTATTTTCTCTACTTACAGTACTCTTTTATTTTGAAATATAAAAGTCAAAAGTGTGAGGGTGTAGGTTTTTTACATACTAATATGCAGTTTGATTTTGTCTTATTATTTAATACATATTTTTAATTTTTCCCATAATTAATTATATATCTTTATTACCGGTATCTCTTTTTTAGTTTTTTCCACGTATTATCTCTCATCTTTTTTTTTTTCTACTCACTCTCTATTTTATTTTTTTGATAAAAAAAATTTTAGGAAAGGGGTTGGGCTCACCCACAATCCAAGGGCAGGGTGCTTGGAGTCCAGTCTGCAGGGCATACTGGACAGAGAGTACACATGCCTCCACCTCTACCAGCGTTTCCACTTCTTCCCAGACCCCTAGGATGCCTCCCCCAGCGCCTTGACCAACGCAGGGATCGAACCCCCTCTCTCCCACAGCCTTATATATTTATTATCTTTAACTAATTTTAAATAACATTTTGAATTATTCAGTTTAATTTATTTTTTTAATTCTTATATTTTGGAGTGAAGGAGAATAATATTATATAATTATTTTGTGACTATAAAGAATTGCTATTTTAGGAGTGAAATGATACAACATAACATACTAGTGTGAAAGGCATTAATTTTATCCGTCGTGATAAGATGGATGGTGGGTGCATTATGGACGTGGTGCAACTTTAAAATTATGATTGCAGGAAGTTCGTTTTCATGTGTATTAGTTCATTGGCTTGTGGCCTGGTCTTAACCTTTTGTATAATTTTTTGACTCGTGCGAGCTATTTAATATATAGGCATTTTGGCCTTAATCTCCACGGACTAGGACCTAACGGGCCGGATAGCCCATTTTGACAAGTCTAATTTTAAGTGAACCATAAGTTGTCATTGTGTGTGATGTACAAGAGAGTAGAATTTAAAAACCTACTTGTTTGTAGCATCCCAACCAGCTAAATTTGCAACTTGTGTTAAAGCTCTTCTCCATCTTCTGACCTTACAATCTGGGAATTTTCCTTCATGTTTCTCAAAAGCTTCCCTAATCATTCCCTTTTGTTGTCGAACATCAGACGGATCTACGCCGTAAAAAACTGGAAAAATTGTCAAGTTTTGTTTGGATTCAACAATTTTTTGCAGTTCATCCAAACACCATGAAGAGAAAGCATAATCCTGGGAGAGAACGACAATCGCAAACAGAGATTCGTCAATAGCTTTCATGAGTTTCTCGGAAATAACTCGTCCTCGCTCGAGTTCTTGGTCGTCCCTGAAAGTGACGATCCTTTTCGCTGCAACGCAGCGTACAAGTGGTCGGTGAAGTTTGTGCGAGTGTCTTCCCCTCTGAAACTCAAGAAAACGTGATAATTGATGAGCGCCATTACAGGAGAAGAGGAAAGTAATGGTTATGGAAGACAAGGGGCAGATTCATTATGAGTTTGAAATTTTTTCCCTCCTTTTATAATCCAAATAAATACATATAGTTAATTACCTTTCGTCTTCTATATGAGTTATGACTGACTGAAGCTTCAACGATGGCGAAGGGATCCATTTTTCTTCTTTCTGCCTACCAGTAACCGACCTCTACGCTAGTCTTCACCTGTCGGTGGCACTCTTAACTGCATGAGCCAATGGTCAATGGGGCGGTGCACGTTCAATAGGAAGCCGAAGAGATGATATAAAAATATATCTTTTTTTTTGCTCAAAGATGATATAAAAATATATCAGGGTTATAGTATATAGGGTTTAGAAGCAAAAATACACATGTGTTTTATCCTCGGGAGTGCCCACTGCCCAGTACCATATGTTTTTTTTGGGGAGCAAAAATACACACGTGGTTACATTTTAGGAGCAAAAGTCACACCACCGTTAAAATCTAGCCTGTTGTAAATATGACTTTTTCTGTTGTAAATGACCAGATTTTAAATTTTGTTGTAAATGTAGCACTTCCTGTTGTAAATCTAGCATTTTTCTGTTGTAAATGACTTTTCTATTTTCAAAATTCAGGTGTTTAAATGTTATTGTAAATATGACATTTTCTATTATAAATATGTCCAGATTTTAAATTTTGTTGTAAATACAACACTTCCTGTTATAAATATAGTTTTTTTTTTTTTTTGTAAATGACTTTTCTATATTCAAAATTCAGATATTTAAATGTTGTTGTAAATATGACAATTTTTGTCGTAAATATGACATTTTCTGTTGCAAATGCACCATTAAGTTAGATTTTAACGGTGGTGTGATTTTTGCTCATAAAATGTAACCACATGTGTATTTTTGTTCCCAAAAAAAGCATATGGTGCTGAGCGCTCCCGAAGGTAAAACATATGTGTATTTTTGCTCCTTTACCCTAGTATATATCTACATTATAAATTTTCTTCTGCAAAATCTTACAAAAAGTTTTCAAAATGACACGGCTGAATAAACATGTTAACCAAGAAAATGATGTAAAATTACATATGAAATTTTTAAAATGATGTAAAAGAACACATGAATTTTAAGCTGTTAGGACATTTTTCGCACCAATTTGGAAATTTCACATGTGCTATTTTTGCACCATTTTATTGGCCTGTTTGTCAAATGATCAATGTTAATTGACATAATAATCGCAATATTCTTACACCATTTTGAAACATTAATATGTATTTTAATACTCAAGGAAAGTTTATAGTGTTCATGCCCCTGGCAGAATACTTCATGGGTAGGTTTGCTTCTTAATCCAATATATAAATTGAACACTTTTGGTTAGAACATGGACAAATAAAAGGTTAAAATCTAATTTTGTCCCAGAAGTTATTATGTAACAGTAATGTTGCCCTTAATTTTTTTTTTTTAAATTTAATGTCGCCATAGTTATTATCTCAATTAAATTTAACCGTTAGCTGATAATATATTGAGTTAATATGTCCATGTTCACTTCATTTTTGTTAATATGCAAATTGTCTCGAAGATTTCATTCAAGAGTAATGTCGCATTGGAAAGTTTTTTGGATTCAATATTATTCTAGAAGTTTCTAAATTATAGCAATATTGCCTTAATTATTATTTAAGTTAAATTTATTTGTTAATTGATCAAATATGTTGAGTTGAAAGAGTAAACAACATTAAAGTTTGCAAATTATAATAGAGTCTATTATCATTTCCTACAAAGAAATTTATTATTACATGCTCCTCAATGGTTATCAAATTTCTAGGTGATTAATTTGTTGAGACCTTATACTAATTCTCCTAAAATTTTTAATTAGGCCTTGGGTTGCAAACTTGTAATTGATTTGTTAAGCCCTTATTGTGGTACAATGACTTGAACTTTGAAGAGAAGGACCAAGTCATAATTTCTCTCTTTTATTTTTTTTGTTTCAGTGATATAATAATTTGAAAGTCTCGAAAGGAACATTGGAATTGTTATATGTATGAAAATGAAATGAATACCTTACTAGATAGATGGCCGGCCATCATTCATTAGCGATCATGTATTCAAATTAAAATTGGATGATGATATAGATTTTATTTTATTAAATTTAGATTATCGATACATAGATTTCTTATTTTTGTGAAGAAAGGGGATTATTGTAAAAGCACCTCATATATATAGGATCTGATGATCTAGAAGAGAATAAATTTTCAAAACTATCATAATACTTAGTCACACCCATAGGGTGCTTATAGTCAAATAAATTCCTAGAGAACATTAACTAGAAACAAAGGGAATCGGTTTTTTTGCTCATCCTATTCGGCCCCTCTAGGCCGTTCACATAAAATTTGGACGGTTTAGATTTAATTTTTTTTCGACTGGTGATTTTTAAATGAACAAATCATTTTTTTTAAAAAAATGTTAGTTAATAGATTATCTTTATTTTAAATTCTCTACCCATTAAAATATTTTTTTTAAAAAAAAAATCTAGACCGTCCGTATCTTATCTAGATAACCCAAATGGGCCGAGCTCTCCCTTCTCATCCAAAAATTATGTCTGTCTGGTACAAAATTATGTGTAACTTTTATACACACACACACACACAAGTAACATACTCCTTCCGATCCTAAATATAAGACGAAATTGACTTTTTTTGGAGAGATTAAGAAAGCTAATTAAATTACTTTAGAGTATTTATATTTATATTTTTTTTCTAAATTAATTACTTTGACTAAAAAACTTATATATAATATAAAGATACACAAAATATGACATGATTAAGTGATTTATTTAGCTTCCTTAATCTCTTAAAAAAAAGTCAACTTTCTCTTATATTTAGAATTGGAGGGAATAGTAGTCAAAAACTGTCAACGAACAATTCCCGCACATCGAGTACAACGACAAGGTAAGAGGATTATACTTTGACTTGTGCAAACAAGACACAAGCTTGTTTATATCTATGATTCATACATAAATTGTTTATATTTTAGATATAATTCATGACCAGGTCCCGCCAATCAAATATATTTTAATTTGTCTCTGCGTATACATATATAACTTGAATGACTGAGATTTTCAAGTACAGAAATGAATCCAACAATTTGCTATAAAGCTTTAATTTGAGATTATTGTTATTATTATTGTTCTTTGAAGGCCCATATTAAAGGTTTGAATCTGGTTTCAATGCCAAAAGCTGCTTCTTCTTCTTCAACTGATACTGATCATTCAATATTCTCACACAAGTATTATCATGTGTTCTTGAGTTTTAGAGGGGATGATACTCGTAAGGGTTTTACAGACCACTTATACGCTGCGTTGCAGCGAAAAGGGATCGTCACGTTCAAGGACGACCAAGAGCTCAAGAGTGGAGAGCTTATTTTGGAGAAACTCATGAAGGCTATCGAGGAATCTATGTTTGCCATCGTTGTTCTCTCCGAACACTATGCTTCTTCGTCTTGGTGCCTGAATGAGCTGCACAAGATTGTTGAATCTAGACATGATTTGGATCGAACAGTTTTCCCTGTTTTCTATGATGTTGATCCTTCTTATGTAAGACATCAAAAGGGAAGTATTGCCATGGCTTTCAAGAAACATGAAGCAACATTTGCGGAAGAAAAGATTCAGAGTTGGAGAGAAGCTCTCACCAAGGTGGCTAACTTAACTGGATGGGAAACCAAGAATAGGTATGTTTTTGTGATTGACAACTGTTTTTATATTATATACTAGTATATAGATTTTTTTGTTCTTTTCTATATTATTTACATACTACTTCTTGTCTCTATTATATGAATTAGTTAGGGTTAGAATTAATAATCCTATGTATAAGTTATCACTATTTTTTGGTTTGTTTGATATTATTTTTAAAACGGTTTTTTACTTTATTTTTAAAAAAAAATTATTTGGAAAACAGTTTTCAATAAGTTGTTTTTATTTTTAAAAACTAAAAAATAAAACAATTTTTAGTTGGCTTTTTGTTTTTCTATTTTTTATTTTTTGAGGCCACCACCTATCTACTATTCACATCATAATAATAGTGATCACCATCACCACGTCACCATCGATAAAGGCTACCGCCACGTTACTTCAAAATATGTTTTTTTAAATAACTATCAAAACAGATTTTTTTTTTTCAAAACTTATTTCCAAAAAACAGTTTCGAGAAAAACAGAACAAAGTATAGAATCAAACAAGGCCTCTATTTTTCATATTTATCATTCCCCCCAAAACTACCCATCTTGATAATTTCCATGCCATTAAAGGGATAGTTATAATAAAATAGGGCATTTTAGATAAATCAACGCATTTGTTTTATAAATAATTAATTTAACTAAGTTACCGAGGAGTAATATTTTGCATATGTTGTTAATAAGAAGTCCTCAATATTTACTCTTATTATTATTATTTTTTAGAAAAAATATATATAGATAGAACAATACTTTTTTATACATTCATATGATGCAATGACGATTAGGAAAAGTTAAGCATCGTTTTAGTAAATGATGTTTAGTGTGTACCTTCCTCAAAAGGCCAAAACAAAGTTGTTGCTTAAAAATCCTCAATTCAAATATTATGTAGGTTAGACCAAAGCCAACTACTTTGAAATTATCATGAATTAATTTGTTTCAACCATAATAAAACCAAATATAAACTGAAATACTAATCTTTAATTGGATCAATAAAACCAATAATATAATTATAATCTCTTCTTGTATATATGCACTGTAGGCATGAAGTAGATATAATTGAAGACATTACAGCAGCAGTATGGACTCAATTAAGCATTAAATTACCATCAAACTTTGACCATTTACTTAGAATCCAACCACGAGCAAACAAGTTGATCTCTCTTTTAAAGATAGAGTTAGATCATAAATGCTTCATAGGAATATGGGGTATGGGAGGAACAGGCAAAACAACTCTCGCTCGGGTTGTTTATGAAGCAATCCAAAGCAAATTTGAGATCACTTGCTTTCTTTCTAATATCAGAGAGAATTTATTAGTGGATACTACTTGTGGTTTGGTTGACCTACAAAAGAAACTCCTCTCTTGTCTACACCAAAAAAACATTGAGATCATTGACTCATATGGGGGAATGAAAGCAATAAGACACTTTTTCTGCAATAAAAAAGTTCTTATTGTTCTTGATGATGTGAGCCATATAAGGCAGTTAGAGAACTTAGCTGGAAATAAAGACTGGTTTGGTGATGGAAGTAAGATCATTGTGACTACTAGAGATTCACACTTGTTGAAAACACATGGGCAATTTGAGAAGTATGAGATTGAAACGTTGAATTACTATTTAGCCCTTAAGCTTTTGTGTCAGAAAGCATTTAAACAAGATTATCCTGAAGAAGGTTTTGTGGAGTTGTCTCAGAAAGTAGTACAATATGCTAGTGGCCTTCCTTTGGCACTTCAAGTTTTGGGTAAATTTCTATGTGGAAGAAGTCAAAGTGAGTGGAGAGATATGGTGGACAAGATGAAGAAGAAGCAGAATTTGCATAAAGATATTCTGAGGGAACTTACGGTAAGTTTTGATGGGTTAGAAGATGAAGAGTACAAGACCATATTTTTAGATATCGCTTGTTTTTTCAACAGAAAACCAGAAGTTTTTGTGATGAAAGTGTTGGAGAACTGTAGTCTTCATCCAACAATTGGTATCAATGTTCTTATTGAAAAATCATTACTAAGTTTCATTTCTTTTAAAAAAGGTGATCGCCTTTTGTCTATGCATAATTTGCTTCAAGAAATGGGAAAGAACATTGTCTTGCAAGAATCACCAAATGACGCAAGCAGAAGAAGCAGGTTGTGGTCTCAAGAAGAAATAGATCAAGTGTTAAAAGGAAATAATGTAAGTATATAGTCAATTAATTCAAGTGGAAGATTGGTGAAAAGTCCTGTTTGGAAATTTTATATGCCAAAAGGGCGTGTTTTAGTATATAGAAAATACCAATACTTTGAAGGATTTCATATACAAAAAGTATCAATACTTGAATCTAGGTCATTCGTATCAATAAAATTTTTAAGTACGAATTTTTCACCAAATTTTCTCTGATTCAAAAGTAATTAATTGATGCATTATTCTTTCCATAACTCTGTTATTTCTTGCTGTTTATTAGGGAACAGAAAAAGTTCAAAGCATCGGTTTAAATTTAGAACTGCCACTTGAAGCTAATTGGCACCCAGATTGCTTCTCAAATATGAGAAATCTCAGATTACTCTTCTTCAGAAACGTGCATCTTGTTCAGAATAGCCTTAATTCTCTTCCTAGTTCACTCAAAGTTCTTATATGGGAGCATTACCCTCTGAAAGCTTTGCCACAAAACATTGGTCAATTATATGAACTTGTCGAGATCACATTGTGCCATAGCAGAATTCAAAATCTCTGGAATGGAACACCGGTAATTCAATTTGCTTCAATTTTTTTCCCATTATATCCATAGCAATTAGATGTATAATTTGAATTAAAAATCACTTCTTCTTTTTTACCTTTTCCTGATCAGGTTTTAGACAAGCTTAAGTTCATTGATTTGAGCCACTCTAAAAATCTTATTGAAACTCCAGATTTCAGTGGGGTCCCAAACCTGGAGAGTTTGATTCTCGAAGGTTGCACCAACCTAGTTAAGATTCATGAATCTATGGAACATCTGAAGAAGCTAGTTAAGTTGAATCTGAAAGATTGCAGAAATCTTGTAAGCTTTCCAATTAATAAAGAAATGAATTCTCTTGAGGAATTCATTCATGTTGGATGCTCAAAACTTGGAAATCTTCTTGATAATCTGGGAAATCTTCAACAAAACCACATAGGACCTCTTGCTTGTGTTGTGTCTCCTTTGGGAATAATCACATAGAAATCACTCCAATGGCATTAAAGTTACCAGATTCTTTGTTAAGCCTCTCATCACTGAGGGAATTGAATCTGAGTTTCTGCAATCTAAGTGATGGATCAATCCCAGAAGGTTTCAATGGATTATCATCTCTGGAAAAGTTGGATCTTAGAGGAAACAACTTCACTAACTTATCTGATCATGATAATGATGTCATCTCTAAACTTGTAAATCTTAAGTATCTTGATTTGAGTGATTGTGCTAAGCTTCAATCAATTCCACTGCTTCCACCAAACTCGATCACAGCATCTGCAAGTTTCTGTCCTTCCATGAAACCCTTACAAGATGTTCATCATCTCTTTGCTTCACCTCTCTCAAAGGTAATATATATATCACTTTCTTTATTCAATTTTTAGTGAAATGAGTACATATTAGTTTTGTCTTTCTATTGAACTAATGTTAGGCGGTTTGTCTCTCTATGGAAATATAACCTAAACCAATTTGTTAGGACTTCCCTTAGTAGAGACCCTTACATTCTAATATCCCTCCTACTACTTTTTATTTTCATCTTCCATTCTTTCTTTTTTTCCACAATCTCCATTTTTATTTTTATTTTCATTTTTTGTGTCCCATATCAAATGGCTCTTCATATATATACGATAGCAGATTTTTGCCAAGGTATAGGTATTTTTATCTTTCTATTAAAATAGTTTAAAACCAATTTGATAGGACTTGTATATCTCTAATCCTTTCTCTGATTAATTGATATGAGACTCTAGATATTCTTCAACTCATCAACTTCTCTTTGTCATTATATTATTAACTCCCGGTCTTTAATATAAGAGCTCATCCGTAATCTTACACTACAGACAAGCTCTTTTATTAAGAACATGAAGTAGTAGTATATAATTACACATATTTAACTTGATGATGATCTCTTTCTTTTGTTAATGACAGAATCGAAGCCTCCTGCTTCACGAAGGTGATATCACCTTGTTGCATGTTCAAGGGAATGAAATCCCAACCTGGTTTCAAAGACGAGATGATCACTTTTCTACTGATGAAGAAGGATTCGGACCACGAGTATCTATACAAGTGGAGATTCCTTTCAACCAAGATCAGACCAATGAATGGTTAAGAATTGGAGTGTGCCTCGTGGTAAACAGCAGAGAAATCAGCAAACAAAAGAGAATTCATTGGAGCTTCAAAGCCATTAATAATGAAGAAGATGCAAGATTTTGTCAAAGATCAGAACGAGAGTTCTATATTGGGAATGGATTACATTCTCCTGATCCTCATCTCTATATTGCTTTTCTTCCCTTTAATACTCATAATTGTTGGTCGAATAATAATCTAAGAGGTGATGATCATGGTCGCCAACTTGTTTTAAGTCTTAGATTTAATATGCAGTGTGATATTAAGGACTATGGTTGGCGTCTCATCTATAGTTCTTCTTAGCGCTTTATTATTAAAGCACGTAGGTTATACCTTGTGTGATGATACATACATCAGAGGATCAGAGGCATTTGGGAAGTTTAAGAGTTCTATTTCTGTTATTTATTCATTTTTATTTTGGGAAAACTAGTTATTTAGTGATAATTACGATTCGGAAGTTTGATCTGTTTTATAATTACGTCCTTGTCGTTAGTTAACTCACAAAATGTGTTAATAAACTTAATCCTTGCCGTGGGATGAGTGGTGGGTTTCTTTCTTTGTTTTTTGTTTTGGCCAGAGGACGCGTGGGACAAAATGTGTTAACAAACCAATAATATTGTGTATTATTAAGCAATATATTAGTTTATAATTGTAAGACATAGAAATTAGTTTTGAAAAAAATATAAATATATGGGAGAATTTCAAATAAATACCATATGAAATTTCAAAACCCCTAAAGGTCTGTTAACATTTGTAAAGAACATAAAGGTGACAGTGATCAAATTGAGATTTTAAAATGTTGATGAATTTATCATTATGCTCTCTCTTCCTCTTTCTCTCTCCTCACCCTGTCTTCCTCTTCCCACCGTGGCAACGCCACAAGGCTTGCAAGTGAAGGTACCCATGGAAGCTCCACAACGAGATCGAGACCAAGCTCAAAAAAAAAGTTGTCCGAGCTCTCTCGCCCCCCTGCCGCCCCAAAAATCATGGTGTTGTTGGTGGTTATGGCGTAGTGGTAGTTGTCCCTGGCGAGGAAGAGAGGCGAAGTTGGAGAAAGGTTGAAATTAGTGTTGTTGGAGGAAGCCAAGAGGCTAGGGAAGAAGAAGGTAAACAATAAAAAAAAACTCAAGAGGCAAAGGAAGAAGAAAGTGAACAGTAAAACGAACTTTACCAAATTCATAATGGGATTGACAAGTTTAGTAATGGTTTTGACAAAAACGTTTGCTGATGAAAACATGCAAGTTAAGATTATTGCTCTTGTAAAAACCATTACGAATCTAGTTAAACTCATTATTGCTCTTGTGAAGCTCATTATGAATTTTATCAAAGGCCACAAATGTTGATGAATCCTATCTAACGTTTTTTCAATCAGAAAACGCTCTAGTGAAAACCATTACAAATCTTGTCAAACTCATTATTGTTCTTGTCAATCCTATTACGAATTTTGTCAAAGGCTACAAATGCTGGAAAATTCATAAGCTCGCCGGAAAGCTCATGAACTTGCCGAAAACTGCAGAATTTCGCTGGAAACTAAAAAAACTTAGTGGAAATTGGTTTCTTCCACCATTTTCACTTTGCTTTACCTCTTTATTTGTCGCTCCACCATCATTGTCACCTACACACACAAATTGGTTTCTTTCACCATTTTCACTTTGCTTTACCTCCTTATTTGTCGCTCCACCATCATCGTCGCCTACACACGAGCGCGCGTGCACACACTCACAGAGAGAGAGAGAGAGAAGGGCATTTTAGTAAAAACATTTAAATTTCAAAATATTAGATTCCTCTCAATCATCTCTGTGTCCTTTTAATTTTTTAACATACATTTTGGGGTTTTGGAATTTTATATGGTATTTTAATGACATTTTCCTTATATACACACATTTTAATATAATTTATTTAGATTTCTCAATCAGTTTAAGAAAAGTCAAACAGCTCTTATATTAAAGATTTGATGGGTATCTCCCTCACCTTTTTTTATTTGGAAGAGAGAGTGTGTTACGTGTGTTAGAATAATGAGTGCTAGTATTAAAAAAATACTTTGTGATAATGGATGCAATTTGACCCTAAATTTATTAAGGTGACTTGTACAGTTAATTGACATAATAACTGTGATATTTTTACACCATTTTGAAACATTTATATGTATTTTAATACTCAAGAAAAGTTTAAGGTGTTGATGCCGCTGGTAGAATACTTCATGGGTAGGTTTGCTTCTTAATCCAATATATAATATAAATTGAACACTTTTGGTTAGAACATGGAAAAATAAAAGGTGAAGATTTAATTTTGTCCCAGAAATTATTATGTATCAGTAATGTTGCCCTTAAAGTTTTTTTTTTTTTTTAAAAAAATAATAATGTCACCCTAGTCATTATCCGAATTAAATTTGACTGTTAATTGATAATATATTAAGTTAATAGGTTCATGTGTCATTCATATCATTTTTGTTAAAGTATAAATTGCCTCATAAGTTTTCATTCGAAGAGTAATGTTGCATCGGGAAGTTTTTTGGATTTCTTTATTATTATTTAAGTTAAATTTATCTGTTGGTTAACACACATAGTAGAATATCTACTTGGAATTTAAGAAGTCTTTGGCAGTGCTAAAGGCCATTGGATTTTGTGACTTTTTTAGCATCACCTCCTTCAAAATAGGCTAGTTGTACCCATCCATAATGCCACAGTAAGAGATGGAAGTCTATTGAACTATATTTCCCCATTGAACTATAGTACTATCTGCTACTACTCCTATTCAACCACCATACCTCCCTTATAACTATCAATAGCTCTTTGAACTTAGGAATAGAGAATTTTTCGCACAAATGGGTTATATTGGACAAAATCTCTAATAAATACAGAAGGGACATCAAGTAGATGGTAGGTCTACAGAAAATCTTAAGCAACCATAACTCCTCTCTACCGAACATGTTAGTAAATTGTGAAAACAATAACCACACCATAACTCAAGGATAAAACAATTAACTGTTGGATCATATACAAACTTTTTTGGGAAAATTACACTCAGGTCCCAAGGAAGGAAAAAAATTACAAAAAAGTCCCTTGAAATCACAAAATTACAGAAAAGTCCCAAAGGAATTTTTGTTGTAAATACATACATTTCTTGTTGTAAATGGTTTGAGACTTTTTTTATATTATTTGTACGGAATTTTTTAAATGTTGTTGTAAATATATACATTTCTGTTGTAAATACATACATTTCCTGTTGTAAATGGTCATGTGTTTAAATGTTGTTGTAAATACATATATTTCTTGTTGTAAATGGTTTGGGAATTTTTTTAATTCCGTACAAATAATATAAAAAAAGTCTCAAACCATTTACAACAGGAAATGTATATATTTACAACAACATTTAAACACCTGACCATTTACAACCGGAAATGTATGTATTTACAACAAAAAATGTATGTATTTACAACATTTAAAAAATTTCGTACAAATAATATTAAAAAAGTCTCAAACCATTTACAACAGGAAATGTATGTATTTACAACAAAAATTCTCTTGGGACTTCTGGGTAATTTTGTGATTTCAACGGACTTTTTTGTAATTTTTTTCCTTCCTT
>JAMWYP010000775.1:0-46910 GCA_025563575.1 Acacia pycnantha | reverse complement strand
CGGTGCGTCGATTATCCGCTCCAAATGAGGCGGTCTTAAAGCCCTTTTTGCACTAGTGAGAATCATAATAAAGAAGAATTCTCTGCAGCCCCATCTATCTGTGATCGATTTTTCCTAACATGATAGCGTAGATTTCCGCTTCAATAATAGTATGAAGACCAAGGGATTTATAGAATTCCATCAACCATTCAACCAGAGCGTTTTGTATCACTCTCCGCAAGTTGCTTGGTGTTGGTGACATACAAAACCATCCACATCAATGTGCACCATATGTATAGGAGGGGGCGTCCAAGACCATTCATCCATCTTGTCTAGTTGGAAGATCTAGTGGTTTAGGTTTTGATTTGTAGTAGTTTCTATGATAAGGTAGTTGCACAGGAGCAGCATTTCTCTGGTATCCGCTGTTGCTTTATTCATCAAATGCAGGCAACATTTGCTACAATATTAATATTATAAAGCTTGCAATTCTAACATGGATACACACAAACACACACACACACATATATATGATTCCCCAATTTTAATAGATTTGACATATGTTTTGAGTGTATTTAGGGAGTAATCAATGCAAAATTATAAGTATTTTCATCGGTTTATTGACCAAGGCATCAAATGACTTTAATATTAATATTATTAAGAAATTGATGTGTAAGAATTTCGGGCATACTTGGAATCCGATTCACTTGTTGAAGTACCCACACAAAACTAAAGCACCGATACGGACGTCAATCACGTTACACAACAAATATATCAAAGAGAGAAAGAGAAGAGGAACATTATTATGAGAGAATCTTTTAGAGGGAGAAGAGCAGAGTCTATGTGTTATTCAAATCAACTAATCACTCAATCTCACGTCTTATATATAGTGTACGTATAGTCACATAGGAAAAGATGTAACTCTTAAGCATACACTTTACATGAAAATAGACATAACTATTAAACCATAAAGAGATATTTCTCTTTATGAACTCATGTCTCTCCATGATAATCCTTCTTGAATTGGGCTTGGGCCCTAATCCACCAAGGGTGGACTACTATATTCCAACATGATGCAAAATTATTAGAAATTGAAGCAAGCAAGTTTTGCACTCATAAGTGCTTATTTTGGTAGGTAAGCATGTATATTCTTCTTCTTCTTCTGCATATTCTAAGCAAGGAAGGAATGAACCAATGAATATGGATGTCAAGTTAAAAAGATTTGCGGCTGCTAGGGCACCTTAGCAGAAGAGCCACGACACTTGGTTCAAAGACTGAATACAACGCTTCAGGTGCCATTGCATAATAGCACGAGTGCCATGGCACCTTGTCGGACAAGAAATGCACAGTTTTGATTTTTGCTGATAAATAACCTAGAGAACTTGATTTTCTTTATTCTTTGACGCTGTCTTTGACCTAGAAATAGGGAATTGAAATCAACCAGGAAACATCTTGGGGAGCAAGGAGTTGCTAGGGTTTAGGATTTTGAAGATCTAGGAGCTTGAGATTGAAGGATTGAAGAGATTCAAGTCATCTTTCATTGGTTTTCTCTTTTTCCCCATTCTTCTATAATTTTCTGCTATAGATCGACATGAAGACTCTAGTCCTAGTATTATCTTGAACTTATTATTATGGATTGAAACTTGAATTTACTCTCTTTTAGCATCTAATAAAGTTTTATGTGTTGAATTTATCTTATGCCTAGTGATCCCAAGTGCTTGATCAACACTTAATTGTTTTGTTGAATGAGATAATACTTGAGAAAGATTATTTTATTTAAAAACTTAGATAAAATCATATTAGACTTGAAGTTCGAGCATCATATGGATGGTTTGTTAATAGAAGAAAGATCTAGATATTACCCTACTATTGTCATTGTAAGGTAATTGGTTCTTATAGACTATTTTCACTATCTTGTTGTAAGAGATTGGATGAGTTACTTGAAAATAGATGAGAGCATAATCAATTAGTTTAAATAATCAATTAGAATATTAGACAAACACATATCTTCATTGATCGCTAATTGAGGGTGAATTAATTAGGTTCATGAAATAAGAAGATAATGGATAATCCTATATCATTAATTCTCGTGAAGTTAAGTCCAATTTGTTTCGCATTATTTCCTTTGAACTCTTAAAACTAAAAAAATTAAAGTTGAACCTGCTCAACTAAATTAAGAATTTGATTGCCATAACTAGCTTGTTTTTGTCTTGATCCTCATGGGATGATACTTTTTATACTACTTTCGACCTATACACTTGTATTTAAGCTATAAAAGGTGAACAATCACTACAAAAATACATGGAATTAGCGACAAGATGAGTAATTCCTGACGAAAATTCCTTCAGTAAAATTTATAATTTTTATTATTAAATTTTTATAATTTATATAATAAAATAAGAGATAATAAAAATAATATATAATGAATACATAAAAAATAAAAACTTAAATATCAGAATATGATATATTAAATATATATTTAATGAAATAAAAAATATTATAAATATATTATAAAAACAAAATATGTGAATATATATTTATTTTAAAAATTATTGATATATATATTTATATTAATACTCCTCCGGTCCATAATATAAGACATAATTAACTTTTATGGAAAGATTAAGGAAGCTAAATAAATTACTTTAAAGTATTGATATTTATTTATTTTATACCAAATTACTTTGTCTGACTTATTAACTGATATATAATAAAATAATACATGACATATACTATAATTAAATAACTTATTTAGATTTCTTAATCTCTTCAAAAAAAGTCAACTATATCTTATATTAAGAACCCGAGGAGTATTATATTTTTTTAATTGTTATATTATATACATATAATTATATAAATAAATATCAAAAGGTCAAAATAGCTCAACTAGTAAAGGCATCAAGAACATGGGTGAGGTTGACACGTATTTTTTAGGGAAGGAATGGATTCCATTGGTAATTCGTCGATAATTTCGTTTATGTCGCAAATCCGTTAGGACTCGTTTGGATGGAGGAAAATCAGAGGTCGGAATTGAAAATTCAATTTTCCTTCCGACGACGGTTGTTTGGATCGAAGATTTTGCTGGAAAACATTTTCCCTCCCATTCTCCCACCTTTAAATGAAAATGGGTTCCCATAAAAAATGATAGGGACCTATTTTCCATCCCCTCAAAAAATGGCAGAAAGTCTCATATGCCCCTAATGTGACGGCGATGTGATATTAAGAAAAAACAGAGGCGATGTGATATTAAGAAAAAACAGAGGATTTGTTCCCAATTCACACTGTTGGAGCTGGAAAAATAGAGGGTGGTGAAGTACCAGAGTTATTGTAGCCATTGTGGCGGCGAGTTGTGTGTCATTTTCGGTAATAACCTCTTTCATCTTTGCTCATTGTTGCGCTAGAGGACAAACCTCTAATTCCTATGGTGGGTAGTGAGATTGGGAAGAGTGAAAGTGGGAGTAGCTATGGAAGTGAGAAAAAGGTGTATGCAAGTAGGTGTGTGGACAGTGACGAAACCACTGGAATAGACCGAAGAAGGCTTGCATTTTTTGATAGAATGATCCAATTCGAGTTGGAAGATTTGCTGCGAGCATCGGCAAAGATGCTGGGAAAAGGAAGCTTGGGAACAGTGTACAAGGCAATGCTCGACGATGTATGTACCATTGCGGTTAAGAGACTCAAATACAAAAACCCATGTGCCCAGAAAGAGTTTGAACAATACATGGACGTGATTGGAAAGCTTAAATACCCCAATATTGTGAGACTCAATTTTTGGCGACAACACTGCATCCTAAAACCCAGCAATTAGAATTAGGAGGCGAAAATTATAGAATGAAACCACATTTTTAGAAAATCACATTTCAGCGATAAAAATTTAAATATTTTCACTTTAGTACATCTATGAAACTATTAGAAGGGACTAAAGTGAAAATATAGAACTTTATAAGTCTAAAATGAGATTTCCTTAAAATGTGGATTCTTTATAATTTTAGGGGGCGAGGCCACCTCAGCCCCTATGTGTCTGTCCTGATCCTAAAGAGCAAGTGAGTTGCTTCTTCATTTTTTCGGTTGTTCTTTTGTTGTTTGCTTTGAATGTGATGCACCAGCGTCCCTGGTTTCTTATATTAAGTTAAGCGAGGATGCCATTGGCCGCCAAAGATGAGTTAGAGCAGCTGGCGGTGGTGGGAACTCCATGTCCGAGAGACAACTTGGTCGAGTGAACACTGACTATGAAGTACCCATGTGATAAATGTGGGTTAAATCTATGATATTTCATATAAAGGAAGTGGGCTTGTCCATATGCGGTTGGTGGATGCGCAACGGTTGACAACGAAGTTAGAAAACTATCGCATAACATGACGTTCACATTAGTTAAATTAGACCACACAAAGTAGGTGTGACCACATGTGGGTGATGAGTCTATAATGGTTAAGAGTAAATTTTTTTGGTTGCACTTAACCATAAGCCACACATCACACGCATGTGGTTAAAGTTGTTTTCATTCATTCATGTATGACCACAAGTGACAGTGGATATCTCATGGTTATTGATTGTCACGTTATGAGAAAACAGGGGCAAACAAAGTTCACTTATTTTTCTTATATGCTTCTTCTTTATATATTAACTTGTATATTTCTTCTTCAGCCAAACTCTATTTGATATGAGTCATATAAGGCCAAGTTCACTCATACTTCCCATGTTAACAAGGATTTATAAGATTCATTCCTCTATTTTCATCACAATCACATTTTGACAATGGAAGTGAGAGAAATTAGGTTTCGAACAATGTAAAATAAAAAATTGCAGCTCCCTTATCACATGTAGTCATACAATCATTAGAATATAAAAAATATCTAAGGATCATAATGAGAAGCTTGAACTATCAGGGGACGCAAATTTTGGGCTCATTTTCCTATCTCATTTTCTTCTAACCAAACAAAAATTTTCTTATATACCCATTTTGTTTTCAGTACAAACCAAATATGTCGGAGGCAAAATATTTTCCCTTCGTTTCCATTCTTTTCATTTTCTTTCCTTTCCATTCCTACCTCTTTTTTATCCAAACGGACCCTTAGTAATTCTGTCGTAATTTGATATTCTTTTGTAGTGAATATATATTTATGAGATTGTAGTCAGAGTCTTTCCCATTTTTTAGCAATGAAACCACAGGTATCAAAAGTATTATCACAGTAATTGGAAAACTATGATGATAAACATGTAATGAGATCTGTTATCCAAATTTCACTGATTAATATATATATGTGTACACACACACATATATATACACACACACACACATATATATATATATATATATATATATATATATATGTATATATATGTATGTATTATGTATGTATACACACACATGCGAACCCAAAAATTATAGAAGGGGCACAATTGGTGGGAGATTTTTTTTAAGGAAAGTTTTAAATGCATTAAAAAATAAAAAAAAAATATCAAAAAAATATTTATGAAATCAAGTGAATACTACTGATGATGTAATAAGAGAGACAATTATTTTACAAACCTGTTATTTAGAAAAGCAAGGCTAAGCACTTGTTAGAAATAAATGCAGCTACATAAATAACAATGAAGGGTGGGTACTCAATAAGTTCAAGTACATATATTTTAATAAAAAAAGTATATTACAATAAAAATAATTATAATGTCATCCTTCTAAGCCTTATTTTTTGGAATTCCATCATAATTGCCTTATTATCAATGCTATCAAATACATCTTTTTTCAATATAAGGCACTAAACAATCATTCAACCATTCACCCCTCATCCCATTACGAAGTGTAGCCTTGATGTATTAAGGATGAACACCTAATTTAAGGGTGGACGATCATTTAAACATGTATTATTTTTATTTATTTTTTAAAAATCCCAAATAATTGGGGGCACTTACCCCCTCCCCCAACTTTGTACCTAGGTCTGCCATTGCACACACTCATATAGATGTATATGTATATATATACATACATATATATGTGTGTGTACATGTCTGTACACACACATATGTGTATATATATATATGTGTATATATATGTATGTGTGTGTGATTGGATAACTATTTTCTGGGCAAAATCAATTAGGGGAGCAGGGTATTTGGCTTAGCTTTAAAAAAGAAGAAGATATTTTGTATTTTACAAGACAAAACTCTTCTCACATGTTTAACTACTAAACAAAATCATTTTAAATAAGTTGATCCAAACAAGAACTATTTCAAATATGATGCTATCTTTTCCAGGCAAAAAAGAAGAAGAAGAAGAAGAAAGATAATGCTCTCCTTTAAGCTCATAGAAAGCTCTTGCAAAATGAATTTCAATTAATATTTCTACCAAAGAGTTTCAGAGATTGAATTTTAGATCCAGATATTTTTGTATAAGAGTGGACGTAATTTAGTGAGAAGCTTCCTGGCATTTTCATTGAAGATATATATCATATAAACTATATGTTCTTATAGATTTTTGTTATCTTATAAACATATGTTTGATTTCTGGGAAAAAATGTTACGCTCTACATGCCATCTTTTTTTAATCTGAAAAATGATATCTGAAAATTTAATTAAAAATATTTTGAAATTCAAAAGTATTTCTAAAGATCAAGTTACAGCTAAAATTTTAAAATTTGACTACTATAGCTTAGCAAAATTACTCAAACATCATTTAAAAGTTTCTTAAAATATTTTTAAAAATTTAGCGTTGATCTTTTATAAAACAATTTAAGATATTTTACTATACATGTTGAATAAAGGGTTAAGGAGCAATTTGGCCAACGAACTATTACCTCGGGAGCGTCAACACAAATAACTTTTAAGTGGACAAAAAATACCAAAAAACTTTTAAAAATGTGTAGTCAGCACAAAAATGGAGTAAAACTTTTTTTGTATTGGGCGCTCCTAGAATAAAACTCTTTTGTGCTAGGCGTGCACAGGTAAAAGTTTTTGTGCCGATTGCACAATTTTAAATTTTTTTGGTATTTTTGGTCCACTTAAAAGTTATTTGTGCTAGACACTTCGAAGTAATAGTTTATTGGCCAAATTGCTCCTTAACCCTTGAATAAATGAGTCCTTAACTCTTCATTTTTTTGGATAATAAAGGCAAGCCAAAGCTTGATAGGATAATTCAGGAACTAGACTATGAAAATCTAGTCCTTAATACAACAAACTAGAAAATAAATTAGGAGTGGAAGGACCGATGATTTTTCAAAACCATATCAAGGCATCCGCTGGAAATTGTTGGAATCAGAACCACCCCAGCACACCATGGCCTTCTTTGACCATATAATCGACATAGGAGATGTTTTCTCTTGGAGTATGATGTAACTCCACATCCCAATTCCGAAACAAGAGGTCTCGAGTCTCCCCAATAATGCCTCTTAGAGGGTGATCAGTAGGGCAGTCTCTCATAAGGATATTGACGATATCAAGAGAATCATAATAAAGAATGATCCTTTGTAAACCCATATGGAGACCAACTTTTAACCTTGTCATGATAGCGTATATTTCTGCTTCAATAACAATATGAAGGCCTAGGGATTTGTAGAAGCCTATCAACCATTCTCCTTGAGCATTTCTTATCACTCCCCCGCAAGCCTCTTGGTGTTGGTAGCGCACCGATCGATCCACATAAATGTGGATCGCATTTAAAGGAGGGGGTCAAAGATGTCTCCACTATCTGTCTAGCCGGAAAATATGGTGTTGTAGCTTGTGGTTGGCACTATTCTTCGTGAGGAGGTAGTTGCACTGTGCGAGATCTCCCTAGTATCTATGTTGTCTCCACAAAATAGAAATTTTTATCCGGTTGTCCAAAGAATCCAACATCTTAGGCTAAAAATTCTTGTCCATGAGAAATTCTAAAATCTTTTTTTCCGAGCTTACGATTTGTGTTCCAATTCAACTAAACTTGAAAATTACCACTAAAAAGCGAGAAAAATAGTTAATTTTCAAAATTTTCTTCCAAAAGTCTCTTGCTCGCTCATAATCTCTAATTATGTGAATCACATTTTCCTTGCTATTACAATCAAAAGGACAAGTACTATCATCGGTAAGGCCTATCCTGGCACGAAGAGAGTTAGTGACAAGTCTTTCATGACCAAGTTGCCATATAAAATATTTAACTTTTAGAACTTGCCACCTCCACATTTGAGCCCGAAGTTATTAGTGTGAGCTTCTCCGCTGACATAAAGGTAGTGGTAAGCATATTTCACGAGAAGCGCCCATCCTTTACAACTCTCCAAGTAAAGCAATCCGGTAAGTTATTGGATTGGGGTGCATTTTGGTGATAATATTTATGATATCATGAGGTAAAACTCCATGCCATCATTAATGTCCCATCGCCCATTCATCAATAGTTGATCCCTTACTATCTCGTCTTTGTTAACAAGGGAAGGATTTTGAACAAAGGATAAGATGGGTTAAGCAAGGGGAAGCCAAAGGTCAAACCAGAATTTGGTTCCCTCCTTGTTATTAACCTTTTTCCAACTTCGTTGATGAATTTATCCTGTAATACCCAAAAAATTCCACTTATGATAAGTATCATAATTTGGTGAATAATACCTATTGAAAATAGGTGAATATGTGGTCTCAAAGATAGTGTGGTATTTATCTTATTTTCTAAGTATGATTTTAATATATTATATGGATCATAAAATACCAGTATCAGTAAAATAGTTGAGAGATAATGATTATTCCTAATTAATAAAATTGTCAACAATTAGTAAGTGATTAATTAAGTAATTAATTGCTAATTGTTTAAAGATGAACAAAGGAAGTTAATTATGTGAAACCCTAATTAAAGATTAGCAACCAATGAGGGAATTTCTTGGTAAATAATATAAGATATATTAAAGCATCATCTTTTGTCAAAAAAATGCCATGCATTTTCGAAAAAATGGGAGGAAAAGGAGAAAAATTGAAGAAAAGATCATGATATTTTGATAGAAAACTTAGTGAAGAAGTGTTGAAAAGTCAAAATCTACAATCAACCAATAGGAGCACTTTGAGCATAGGATATTTGAGGCAAGTGGAGGCAACATCTTTTGTCAAAAAGATGCTATGCCATGCGAAATTGTAAAGAGGGAAGAGAGAGAAAATGGTTGAATTCATTTAGTGTGAAAGCATAAAGCAAGTTGGTGTAAAAAAGTGATAAAGTAGAAAGAGATTTTTGGGGAAAAAGCAAATATGATAAATGAGAACCGATAGAAATTAAATCATATCTTGAAAACCTTGGATTAAGTAGAAAACAATTGGGCATATTATGAATCGGTGGATTTTTGTTCGAAGTTGGTTATTAGGAAGTCATTTACGCTGTAGAAGCGGCGTTTATCCGAAAATATTCGGCAGAAATGAAATACTCGAATGGAATCAAAAATTTAGTTAATCCAGATACTTTTAAAGAGGAAGTTTAGATCTTCAGGGCTATGCTAAGGAATTTCTGAGATTCTTCAAGATTACGCGATAAGAACACCGAACAGTGAACTTTATCGGATGAAACTCCATAAAGCAACACATGACCTCACCTTGGTGACATCATTTTTGGAGAGGATGATGAAGGGGGAGGTCGGCACACACAATGGATGGAGGAGGAAGAAGCTTGAAGCAAAAGCTAGTTTCCATGGCTGGGAATAAAAGAAGAAAAGTGCAAATTTACCCTTGACTTTGCCTATAAATAGCCACCACCTTCATTTGATTTTTTCATACCAAATCCTCTTAAGGATTTCGAAATATTAGAGAGAAGTTAGAGAGGAGCTCACGGAGAAAGTTGTAGCGAAGTTCTTCAAGGGTAAGTTCTTTGGTTCTTAGTTTTTGTTCGGTAGTTCTTGAAGTTCTAGGGGTAGAGGTTGTTTTGATCTTTAATCTTCCGGATATTTTAGATATCATGTTTTAGGATTAAATATGATATTAATTTTGGAAAATATGTTGGAGTAAGAGATATGTTGAAAATTTGGAAGATTAGAGTCAAAGTAGCGAAGCTCTGGCGAAATTCCGCCGATTAGGGGGTCAGGGGTAAAATGGTCATTTATGACTAAAATGTCCGTCATAATGTTTGATCATTAATAAATGCGCTATTGTCCTTATAGGATATCCCTGATTACGTTCTGACCAACCGTCATACCGAAATTCCGTCAACGAATGTACGTTCGCGTACTGTAACACTAACTCTGATGGTTATTGTATGCATATATGTATTTCCTCCGTCATCTTTGTATTTTACATGTGACTTGTATTGTTGTTGCCATCCATATCCGATTATGTCCAATGTCCATTGTACCTTAACCATACATCCGACTGTATTATTGTCCATTGTGCCTTAACTCTATATCCGACTGTACTGTTATTGCCGTGCATATCTGATCATGTACATTTCTCATTGTGCCTTAACCTTGCATCCGACTGTACTGTTATTGCCATACATATCTGATATGTATATGCTATGTCCGACCATAGTAAATGTTGCCAAAAGTCTATGAATGTCCGTCATTACATATATAGTGTATATAACCATGAGGTTAACTGGTACTCGAGTCCGGATGCATCGGATCTCAGCCCTTAATATAGCTTCAGGGTCGGGTGGACCAAGGACCGAGGAGAAGAGTAAGCAACATGCATAGAGACTCGGATGCAGACCATCTTTTGTTGCCACGGCGTAGGGATCACCAGGGAGACACTTCTGATGTATTTACGTTTCGTTGAACCACTAATGTCATTTGTTAAAACCAAACCGGATATACTACCGTGGTATTTTGAATATATATCAGTTACTCAATCGCTCCGATGCTCTACTCTGATGTTTACAAATGATGTTTGATGAAAAAAATTATCTTGCTTTTGAAAACGGGATGTTACATATCCCATACTTCAACTATTGCTTTTCAAGCGAGAGAAGAGCTTCTCTTCCGGAGACGTTAGGAAAAATAAGGTCACCACAATTGTACTTGGACGAAAGACACCGAACCCAAAGAGCATCTTTTTTTGTTAAGAGGCTCCAACAAGCTTCATTATGAATGATTTATTTTGACGACGTAAGCTCTTGAAACCTGCACCCCCTTGCTTTTCAATTGGGTAATTTTATCCCAAGCAACAATATGTAGTTTTTCGTCTACATCTTGAAACCATAAAAACTTCCTTGAAATTTTCTCAATCTCACTGATAATACATATAGGAAGAAGCGTTGATTGCATATAGTAGCTAGGAAGAGAAGTAGAACAAACTTAACAAGCATCGATCGTCTGCAATAGTCATAAATTTGCTTTTCCACATAGACAATTTTTTTCCTAGCTCTTTGCACAATGGGATAGTAAGTGGCTTTTGTGACTCTTTTATGAATAATCGGAACCCCCAAATATTTTCCGAGATCAATAGTGATCCCAATCCCAAGCGGTGGCTTAGCTCAAGTGCTATGTTAAAATTGACATTTTTAGAGTAAAACATACGAGATTTGTCTAAATTGATTCTATGCCATGAGACTTCGCGAAACTTTGCATTACTTTACGAACTTCAACCATCTCGTTTACTAGAAGCTTCGTGAAGACGATGAGGTCATCAACAAAGAACATGTAAGAGATATAAGGGTTGCCTCTCTTGAAGTGAAGGGTTTCCACCGTCTGGGAATCACATTTAGCTTTAATAAAATGACCCAAGCGCTCCATGCAAAGGACAAAAATATAGGGGCTAAGGGGATCACCTTGTCTAACCCCTCTAGTAGGGTAAAATTCGAGCCTCATTACCATTCCGGAGGATAGACATAGTGGAAGAAATACAAGCCATAATAAGATCAATGAGATTGTGTTCCAAATTAATACATTTGAGAGTATCTTTGATAAACCCCGATCAAGCTTGTCAAATGCTTTCTCCATATCAATTTTGATAGCCACAAATCCTTTCTTTTTCCATTCATTCTCATTGAATGGATGATTTATTAGGCAATTAGGATATTGTTACTGACTAGATTTGTTAGTAATGAAGTTTCAATACTCTTTACTAATAAGATCGAGCATGACCTCTTTAAACCTATTAGCCGAAGCTTAGTAATAATTTTGAAGCTCACATTACACGGGAAATAGGACGAAAATCCTTTGATGTTGAAGGATTATCCACTTTAGAATAAGAACAACCTTGGACTAATTTTGTTGGACATATTTGAAGGGTTGCTAAAACAATCTTCGATGAAATCACAAATTTTATCACTCACAACATTCCACTGGGTTTGAAAGAAATGAGCCTGAAGACCATCAGGACCCAGAACCTTAAAAGCTCCCATGGCAAAAGTTGCATTTTTAATCTCGATCTTGCAAACTTTTATTGACAAAGTTATGAGATTATTATCATCTATAATAGGGGAATTGGAGCACCACCCTCGGGGTCTTCCATAGATGCATCACAAGTATATAGATTTTTAAGAAGTCTTGGCCATCGATTTCATAGTACACTACTACAAAAAAATGAAAAAACGACCTAAATAAGACCCAATTAACGTCCTTATTCAGAGGGACATCTCGGACTGGGTAGTTGTTTTTTATGGTTTGGCATCACGAATGTAATTCATGACGCCTCATATGAGGCGTCTGGGTGGATTCATGACGCCTCGCCTCTTATGAGCGGATCGGGATCGTCATGAGGCGTCCTTAATAAATTTAAGGACTCATGAAATTTTGGCGTCTGAAATATATTTGGGACGCCTTATTTATTTATTTATTTATTTATTAAATGTCATATGAGGCGTCCTTAATTTATTTAAGGACTCCTTAAATGATTTTGGCGTCTGAATTGAATTTCGGGACGCCTTATTTTATTTTTAAAATGACTACAATATATGAATACTATTCCCAAATTGCCTGCAAAATAGGAAAACAATATTTACAAGCCAAGCCACACTGCTCAAATAATTCCCAACAAATCAGGCTGATTAGCCACAGTGAGACATATATAAACTAGTGCACTATACGTACATTTGAAATACATGAGCATCAACAACAATTATGTCAAAATGAAATACATGAGCATGAAAAACTAAAATTCAATTGAACTAGTGCACTACCAACAACAACAATGTCAAATTCACATATATACCTATAGGTATTGCAGAAGATATCTAGCCATAACGTCTCGAATCGTATCGACTTCTTCATTTGAGAACGGAGCAACACTATCAAAAAACTGTAAATTGGAAAACAAGCCATAAGATAAACCAATGAAGTACTTCACTAGTGAATGAAATAATTAAAAACTCATCAAGTGTGCAATCATATTCTAATCATAATTTGAGAATCATGGGCGATCACGTACATGTTGAAAACTCGTAAGACGTCCGGTGGAAACGATGGACTGCATGAAATGGATAACGTAGTATCCGCACTCGGTGTCCACGGTTGTCGAGGACACTATAAATCAAAAGCAACTTGTTAAAACGAATAAAGGCATATTGAAAGTTATTGTGTCAATGAAAGAACTTGAATTGAAACTACTTACCTTCGGATAATACCACTTCGGTCTACCACGCTCTTTTGCTCCGAGAAAGATGTCTATCGTCTTGAGACCACTATCATTAAAATGAAATTAACGAGACATGAAAACAATTCATTTAAAAGAAGAATTGATGATTTAGACAAAAATTTACTTACTCGGCAAACATGGTTTTGATGTCTTCGTTTGGCTTGCCACCTAAGGAATCAACCAATAACATGCGTTCTTGGCGTGACGGGCAACAACCGAGGTCCAATGACCACTACAAAATATACATATTAATATTAAACTAAGACAAGAAAGCCATTTATTCTAAAAAAATGTAATATAGACAAAACTAAAATATGTACCCTTCAATTATTGGCGCTAGATAACAAGACAATTCTCCGTCGCCCATTGTTAAACCGACATAAAGCGACCTTACGGCTTACTTATTCCTCTCACTCGTGGTGTTTGCGGGACATAAGCCATACGAATCCGTTCGGTTCTTACGGACGCATATGTCGTGGCGACGCTATGATCAAAATAAAATGATAACTATTGTTAAATATATATAAAAAAAAAACATTGCAATAATTAATAAGCGGAAAAAAAAC
Source organism: Acacia pycnantha (assembly GCA_025563575.1). Lineage (NCBI taxonomy): Eukaryota > Viridiplantae > Streptophyta > Magnoliopsida > Fabales > Fabaceae > Acacia > Acacia pycnantha. The sequence goes on along the minus strand of JAMWYP010000775.1, from coordinate 32,868 downwards.
TTACATAATTGCAACTTGAAGAAACTCTATATCCAAACACTCCAGATTCATAAACTCCCCAAATCTTTATTGTCAATGGTAATGGGATATGTCTTCTGCACAGACAATGCCCACACGCATCTCCAAGGATATAAAGGGGATGTCCACTGTGACAGCTCTGCTTGTGTGCTAAATCTGAAAACGGGGGCAATTTGTTTCATCCTATGAAAACATACAAAACCTATTATGTGAGTGTGTTAGCAATGAAAATCAATCGGGAATCATCACTCAAGTAATGTATGTCCTACCATTGGAGGTGTCGTCACCATCTCAATAAGATGAGTCGGCCAAAGGATGAACGATGTCATGGCCTTACCTAAATCGGGAACCTCCTCATCGATGTCAGTATGGGTGTCCTTTCTTCCCCCTCGCACACTTGTCTGCATCACTCGACGTTGGTCTTGTGGAATTTGATTGTTATGGTGGATGGTTTGCTCTAAGTAAACAAGACCATCGGGAACAATACGCCGTTGTGGGACATCCAAATATAGTGTGCAGGACGTCCTCCTGTGGAGTGTGAGAAGGCTCGCCAATATCAACTTGTGGACGCATCGCCACCGATATCAACTTCAGGCCGAAAACTATTGTTCTTCTTTGGGAAGGCGGCACTTGCTCGGTTGGACGTCCGTACTTTCCTTCTCATGTATCATGGACCTCGTCTCACCGCATTACTTGTGCCAATATCTCATCTACGAGGTTCGCTAGAATTTTGCTACAAGTGGGGACTAGGGTTGTTGTCGACATGTGAACAACGTGAACGCCGTCAAAACATTTTGCGACACTAACTCCCGTGTCTCCCCTTGAGCAGTGTCAAGGTAATCGGCTTCCCAATCGCCGTGGACAATATGTCCATCCGTGTAGGCCCAGGCGTGAATAAACCACTGCTGCTCTGCTCCTCAAGTGCATCCTGCATCAAAAGATTGTTCATAAATAATGTCTAAACTTGCGTACTATGAAACAATTGAGGCCAGTAAATATGTCTAATTTAACAACTTACAATCTTCGAGGCGACCTTAGCTACATACGAATTAATGTATTTGTCACCCTTCATTCTAGCGACTTTCCAATTTTGGTGACGAGGAGGACGGACGGGGGGCTAGACAACAATGGACGGATCGGACCAGGAAGCTTCCTTCATTCGCTCCAACTCTTCTTCCATCATCTTACGTTCCGGCTTTTTATATCCACCTCTGGACATGCAATGGGGATACTTATTTCTCTTTGCCTCTCTCTATTGGCTTGAGCTTTTTCACGTGACACGAAAACAAATAAAAATTAGCATACGATGTCAAGTACATTCAACTAAAAGATAAGCTACGAAAAGAAATTTTACAAGAAATTCAGAATTTTGCCGAGACGCCACAAACTCCTGCCAGTCCTCTGGAGAAATGAAATCGTAAATCTTACACGGATCCTCATTCCTCTTTGGCCTCGAATGTACTTTCTTGTCGGCTTGTTTTTAAAATCCTTCCATCGTATACGAACTTCGCCCATCCAATGCTTGTTCATCGCCTTATTGTTGGGGACATCGAGCGTTTCTTTGCAAGGTAAAGAGAAGATCATTAATTACATATCAAGTAAGAAGACTAAGAGCCGTTTGGATCCTCTTATTTTTAAGCTAAAAGCTACTTTTAAGTTAAAGCTAAAAAAAAGAGCTTTTTAAAAAAAGTTAAAAGTTGTTTGGTGATTATATAAATTTTTAGCTTAAAAGTTACTTAAAAGCTAAAATTAAAAATAAGTTGTTTGGCAAAATTTTGTCATAAGCACTTTTCTAATAAAAATTATCATAAAAGGTACTCCTCAGTCTAATTATAGGACATATTTAACCGATTTTGGGGAGATTAAGGAGGAAGTTAAATTAGTTAATTTTAATCACTTTCCTAAAACGCCCTTATATAAATTTTAAATGACATTAAAAAAATGTGAATCAACCGTCCTTGCGATATACCTCTCCGACTTAGAATTTTTCTTTTTATGATTTCTAATTGAAATAATGGTTTTGCTATATATATATATGTGTGTGTATAGATACACACACACATATATCTATACAGACACCCCCTCAACACAAATATCTACACATAAATACACACACGAGATATATGTGTGTGTACATATATAAATATATAAATGTGTGTGTGTACATATAAAATATATATATTTGTGTGTGTGTGTCTATATACATATATAAATGTGTGTGTGTGTGCATATATAAATATATATATTTGTGTGTGTCTATATACATATATATATTTGTGTGTGTGTACGTGTGCATATATAAATAAATAAATAAATAAATAAATAAATAAATATATATATATATATATATATATATATATATATATATATATATATATATATATATATATATTTTTTGTGTGTGTGTGTACGTGTGCATATATAAATATATATATTTGTGTGTGTCTATATACATATATAAATGTGTGTGTGTGTGTAAATATATATATTTGTGTATGTCTATATACATATATAAATGTGTGTGTGTGTAAATATATATATTTGTGTGTGTCTATATACATATATAAATGTGTGTGTGTGTGTAAATATATATATTTGTGTGTGTCTATATACATATATAAATGTGTGTGTGTCGTGTGCATATATAAATATATATATTTGTGTGTGTGTCTATATACATATATAAATGTGTGTGTGTGTAAATATATATATTTGTGTGTCTATATACATATATAAATGTGAATGTGTGTGTGTGTAAATATATATATTTGTGTGTCTATATACATATATAAATGTGAATGTGTGTGTGTATTATAAAATAAAATTTAAAAAAGAAAAAAGAGCTTGTAAAAAAAGAGCTTATAAAATAAGCTCATCTCATGAGCTTTTTTATAAGAGCTTTTTTCTTCATTGTAAAATAAGCTCTTATAATTATAAGAGCTTTTATTAAACCCTGTTTGGCCTAGCTTCTACTTATAAGGAGAAGATAAAGCTGAAAATAAGCTAGGCCAAACGAGGCACTAAATCAACAAATGCATTATGTGGAAAGTGATATACCAAAATTTGTGCTTGAGATCAAGTCCTTCGCTTTAGGAGGAACTAACTTCCAATGAGTAGACAATGCAAACTATGCTTGAGCCGAGATAGCCTAAATAGCTAATGAAATTGTCCTCCTCTTGACCAATTGGATTCATGTTGGCATCAAACTCCACATGCAGCCCCTTCTTTTGACTATCACGGCGTGCAATTAGCGAACCCATATACGTGCTACCTCTACCCCTTCTTTTAACGGGTTGATCAACCCTATCACCCAATGACTCCTACGAGCTCGACATATTCCTGTTCTTCAAGGACAAATCAATGTTAGATAGGTTCACTACAAAAAAACGACAATTAGTAGCGGTTAAAATGACCTATTTGTAACGGTTTTTGGCGTGACAAGCGACATTTGTAGCGGTTAGAGGAACGCGACAAAACGCATGTGGCAAGCCGATTTGTAACGGTTAAAAAAACCGATACTACATACACATAAACCGCTACAACGTCATTGCGGTTCAAAAAAACCGTCACTAAATGAGCGGGCTGACGTGTGTTTGAGACATTAGTCACGGTTGTTAATTACAAATAAACTTGTAGCGGTTCTAGTAACGATTTCATAACCGCTACAAAATAATGTGTTGATAATTTTGCCACCATAAATTTTTATTATTTTGAATATTTGTCGCGGTTACAAACCGCTACAAATATTCCGCCATTTTTCGCCAAAAAAATTTGCCGCCATCGAATATTTGTAGCGGTTTGCAACCGCTACAAATATTCCCGCCATCATGTGCTTTTGAATATTTGTAGCGGTTCCAAACCGCTACTACAACCGCTACAAATAACCCGCCATTTTATTTGAAATTTTGTATAGGTTATTGTAACCGCTACAAATTCATTACGGTTTTAAAAAAATATATCATTTATCGGCGTAATTCAGTAATTATTATTAATATATCTTTTTATTAAAAATAAAAGGTAGTAAATTATGAAATTTAAATATATAAGGTGCATGTATAGAAACAAAATAATAAGATTATGTAAGTAGAATAAGTACTAAGAAATGAGGTGATTAAAACAATACTCAATATTTAAAAATTATATGTACAAATCAATTGAATAATGTATATGAAAGAATAGGGAAAGTTGAAAGATATATCCTGTTCAACTGCAAAATAACAAACTTTAATTAGTACAAGAACTATAAATTAGTATGAGAAACATTAGAATTGATCCGGTTACACGGTACTTACCCCTTTCAAACTCACGATGTTACGAAACGTAAAAATATTTGAGATGGCGAGAGAAACGTGGGTAGAAAAGTTGAGGCATATTAAATGAGGTTGGGTGGGGGTATTTATGGTGGGGTCTGCGCATCATTTTGTAGCGGTTGGTTTCTCACTTTTTGTAGCGGTTATTGTATTTAGTAGCGGTTTTGGGTTTTGTAGCGGTTCTTGTAGCGGTTTAATTTGTCGCGGTTTTTAGGGTTTGTAGCGGTTATATAACCGCTACAAATTAATTTCGAGTTCTTTTTTTTTTAAAAAAACTTAAAGGGTTTTTTAGAGTTTTTAAGTGTTTGTATAATAACCGCTACAAAGTAATTTACGAGTTTTTTTTTGAAAAACATAATATTGAAAAGATTTCATATTACAGCATAGGCATTAAGTGTTTCTCTCAATCTTCTTCACCATCCCTACAAGGAAAGTTTGCATAAAATGTTACGCGTGAGGTCAATATGTTTGAACACAATTAAAACTTTAATTAAATGTTACTATTTTATAAAGCATAAATTTAAAAACGTCTTAGAACTATAGGTAAATTGTCATCGCCGTGCAGGAAGAAGTCTTGAAGGCGGCGGGTTGGAGCGGCTCACAATCGTATGCGACGTTATCACCATCGCCCATGTCGTAAAGGTCCAGGCTTTAAGTGAACCACCATATTCCAATCCTTGTGCCTCTCATCGGCCACATAATAAACTGATGGGCCTCGATGCAAGAATATACGGCTCGTCATCTTCGGACCGACCAGCGTGAATAGGCGGGAGAAATTCAGCGATGTGATCCCTAAGTCGTCGATCGTGAGTCCCACGGACGTTGTGGTATTCGCCCACAAACACTTGAACAACGTCACGGTGAAAAGGCATGTGTAACTTATCGACCACATCAAGCGGCTTTCCATAATACGGGACGTCACCGAACCGCATGTTCCGTCCTTTCTTTGCTCGCATAACTCCTCGTCCCAAGCGTGCCATATACACGAGTTTTGGGTCAGCAATCCACGATCTCGTGCGACGGTGCAAAACTTAAAACCATTGACATTGTATGCCGTATATCTTAGGGCGTGGTCAAGAGGGCCTAGCGAGAGCTCTGAATTCTGGCGAGTGCGGGTTGTGGTCGTTCATTATTCTCCTCCTAAACCAACTACGGAATTCTCTGTGGACCTTTCTATCAATTTCGGAGGATGTACGTATACGGATCCTCGGTTCACGCTTCACATGACTCTGAATTCCCTGCAATTAAACATGCAATGACATGTGAGTATGTATAAAATGTAAGGAAATATATATTATGCAATGAAATCCTTCTTGAAGGTACGGTTCAACTTTGGTGCGATTAATCAAGACATGTCGGTGTGCTTGAAACTTCTCAAGTGCCGTGAGTTTGAATTTCTCACTCCCGGCTGCTCTACCAACACGAGGATTAACAACTCTGTTGCCTCGGCTCCGGCTCGAGCTCGAGGCTCGGGACAATCGTCTACACGAGGCGGTCGGTTGAATGACGTCTCAATGTCATCGAAGTACGGAACAAAAATACAAGACCTCATCCCGATATAACCTTCTGCTATTGAACCTTCAGGCCACGCCTTATTCCTCACGTAAGATTTAAGTTTCCCAAGAAACCTGTAAAGTAGACAAGGAAAAATTTCGATGCATCAATGGTTAAACATGCGAATAGGGAGTAATGCTAAAGTAATTATTTTTAAACAAGTACCTCTCAATAGGATACATCCATCGGTACTGAACTGGGCCAGCAAGCTTTGTCTCTTGAACAAGGTGTCTTGTCAGGTGAACCATGGCCAGTGAAGAATGACGGAGGAAAGAGCATCTCCAAATGACAAAGCGTAAGAATGATTTTCTGCTGCGGCTAGTCGAGCTCCTCCACTATCAAAACCTTGGAACACGGCTTTCGGAAGAAAGTACAAAGCTCGACCAAAGCGAGAAACACATCGAGAGCGCGTATTTTCATGGCAGCGGAAGTAAGCGTTGCATAAGCACATGTGAGTCATGACTCTTGACCACTGTAACCTTTCGAGCACTGCAAGTCAATACATCGTGATATGTTGCTTGAATACCGTCAGGGAACTTTTATTTTCTTCAAGGTAGCGAGAAAGATTTCCTTATTCGGTTTTGTCGGGGTAAACCTTGCCGGTTGAAATCTGTCATGCTCATCCGACCCACGCGTCTCCACGAATGCCCATCTCAGTAGATCTTTCTGGCTGCGAGATGATCTTTGGACTTGCACAGTTCGTTGAGAATCGTGTACAACACATTGTCGCACACATTCTTTTCAATGTGCATGACATCAGGCGTGTCGGAGCAAATTATCTTTCCAATACGGAAGAGTGAAGAAGACACTAACCTTTCGCCATTCTTGGGGCATAGAACCGAGAAGCCACTGCGATCTTTGTCCGGCCCTTGCCGGATCGTTCTTTTCCCAAACTCAACATCAACATCCACGAAGTTGCTCTATGATTTCTTCACGAGATAAATTTCGAGGGTCCTCTTTTTCTGTTGCCCATTAAAACGATTGCGTTGCAACCTAAACTGTGCGTACCATCGAGAAACCTCCGATGACCCATGAAGCACCACTTACGGTGTGGGGAAGGCGCCTTGAGTCGAGTCAAAATTGCAAGTGGGCACGCAAGGCGGTATGCACATTCCACCGGATAATGTCCAGAGGCCGGGAAAGTCGCTTATCGTCCAAATCAAGGCCGCACGCAAGTTGAAAAGTGTCTTCTCGTGCGCGTCGTACGTCTCCACACCTACATTCCACAGCTCCACCAACTCCTTGATCGGCGGTTGGAGATACACATCAATGTCATTTCCGGTGCCTTTTTCCTGGAATGATCATGGACATAATGAAGGAGCTTTGTTTCATGCACATCCACGGGGCAAGTTGTAGGGTATCAACATAGCGGCCATATACGTAGCTTGTGCTAAGATTCCCAAACAGATTAAAACCGTCGGTCGCCAAAGCAAGACGAACATTCCTAGGGTCCGCCGCGAAATCTGGAAAGCACTGTGTCGAACGCTTTCCACGCTTGACATCACGTGGATGTACGAGTTTACCATCTTGATTCTTATCATCTTGATGCCACCTCATATGCTCAGTTTGTCTTAGACGACATAAACAATCTTTGCAAACGAGGTTTTAAAGGAAAGTACCTTAGAATCTTTGCGGGTTTCTTCTTGCTTCTTCCCTTTCCGAGCCCATCTGAACCTCGAAGTGTGACACTTCTTACAAGTCTCCCTCCGATCGTCCTCTCCCCAATAAAGCATACGATCGTTTGGGCGGGCATCTATTTTTGGTAGTTCAAGCCTAATCATTGATTATCTTCTTCGCCTCGTAGAAGGATGGGGAATGTCGCGTCGGGGAATGCATCTCGAAGTAATTCGGGAACATCGACATTGCCTTATCGGTGATCCCACACATGCACTTGATATGGTACAATTTGATCGAGAAAAGATAACTTTGAGTATTTATGACAACCTTGATACAAGGACGATCGCTCTCATCCATGAGGCTGAAAAATTCCAGTTGCATCATTCTGAAGAAAACGAGGTTACGGACCACGCACTGGCTGTGAAGTTGTCGTCACGAACACCAAAAGCATCACGAACGGCTTCATTAACCGGATCATCTTGATGTACTTGATTTCCTACTTGTGAGGTTCGAGGAAGATGAAGCCCATATCCCATACCACGTTGCTCACCATGAACCTCCCGAATGTATATGCTTAAGGAAAGGCTTTAGAAGAAGATGTTCCAAAGCACAATCTCGTGTTTGCCACTTCTTAAACTTGCATCGTAAACAAGGACACACGATCTTGCCATTAATGCTAGCGTGAGAGAAGGCGAAATCTAAGAAAGTGTTCAATCCCGCTAAATACAGGGAGAACTACGCGGCATCTTGATCCATGACTTATCCATATGTAACAAACAAATTTAGGATAGAACATAAATGTGGACGACTCACTTTAATTACATTCGAAGCAAAAATTGGGATCTTTAAATGCATCGATTGGTTTGTAGCGGTTACAAAACCGCTACAACAACAGTTGTCTATGGAACCGCGACAAAGCTTTGGGAAAAAAAATTAGTAAAAAAGCACAGAATTAGAAGTTAATATAAACTGATTAGTCATGGAATAATTTGCTTTTGCGCACAAAATTAGTAAAAAAGCACAAAGCTTTGACCTTAAAATTTGCTTTTGCTTAATTAATCATATGTGTCTCAACTAATCATTTGATTAATTGAGTTAATATATTAACGATTAGTCAATCATGAGTTAAATGGTATATCCAAACATTAGAAGTGCTTAACTTATAATTAAAGCACTTTTAAAAAGCAATGGAAAAAAAAGCCCATCAACAAGAAAAGAAACGTGATCAACAAGAAAACAATATAATTAAATATAGTTATCTCAATCAACTCTGTTTGGACATGAAAAGAGAAAAAAAAAAAAGAAGGTCTACATTTCAGGAGCATGATCATCAAGTCCTCTCTGATGGGGGTTTGTCTCAACGGCTTGTTCGGCACGCCACAAGCGAAGTCCAGTTCGAGCTATGACGGTCCCACCAACGGTCGATGCTCTCTGCTGCGCCTATTCTGGCCTCCTCGTCGGCCCTCAGTGCGGCCTCAATTGCGGCAACTGCTCGGCAACCTTCTCGGCAATGATCGCCTCGAAATCTCCCATTTGGTGGCCTTCTCGGCCGGAGGGTCGGGAGCGGAGGAGGAGCCTGTCTCGGGTACACCATGCTAGGCACAGCGCCAAGGCCAAAACCCCTAACGCGGCCGGGATGCTCGGCGGGCCCAGGCGGCTTTCAATGGGGCGTAGGATTCACGGACCCTGACTGACTCAGGGGGTCTGCGGCAGCTCGTAGCTCTGCCTCGGTATTCTCAATCCGGGCCTGACAACCATGAACCATTAATAAAATAACGGACGATCAATTTAAATATACAACATTCATTATATAAATAATGTTTTTTAACTTACTATTATCTCATCTGTTTGCCTCGAGGTCGGCGTCCCATCTGCGTGTCTATGGGTGCGTGTCCACAACTTCCCATAGTCCGTGTGTGTGTTCTCCTCCACAGCCTTACATCCATTTGAAAGAATTAAAACAATATAAACTTTGTTATTTCAAAAACAAAACAATGATCATGTTAAATAATAACATACCATCTCCTCGTATGTCACTTTATAACGTCTTGGTCCCTGCGGTGTGATGGACTCTCTCTGCTGTGCGCGGCTTCTTGTGTTCCTTTGCGACAAAGCACGCAAGGAGGAGGAAACAAAATTTAAATTTAAACCCTAAACTCAATTTAAATTATCAATTAAGTGAAACAATTAATTAATTTAATAAAATGTACCTGCCGTCGGCACCCTCCTATATTGGACGAAAGCCGCCAGTGATCCGGTTCCACGCAAATGCAGGACTCTCTCGATCAGGCTGCTGGGAGGAATAGTGCCGTCTCCATTCATAATATTGTAGAGACGGTTCCTCGGCTCTTCCACCCTTCCCCCACTTTCATCATAACGTACCTCTTGTGTTGTTCGCGCGAGTTTAAACTTTTCTATATCATAATTTCATTATTAATTATTAATGAATTAAGAAACAAATAAGGAAAGAAATAAACTAAAACTTATAACTATTAACATGTACAATTTAATTAAACAATATTGATTACTGTGAGAACATCACGTAACGCCTTGTTCTTTGTCTCCTTCGTCACTTTCTTCCAATCCTTGAAATAAATTGGGAACCACTGATATGCCACCAAACTCGAGACGGGAATCGGTTCATCGGTGGCCGCGGTTGCCCAATCGCCAGTGCATGCAGCAGTCGTTCCACGGGACTACGACCGACACCGACCATCTCCCGATCCGTCGAGTGAGGCGGAAACATCCGGCGTCCTCTGGCGATGTTCCGTGACTATCTGCAAGTTTACAAAAATTGAATTAAACGTGCGTAGAAATTAAATTAATTTCTCACAAAATAACTAATTACATATACCTTCGACATCCACTATAAATCCGGTGGAGCGCGAAGATGCCGGTCGGGGTTCCGTGCTCCCGTTGGTTTTCCCGTCGATGAGCGCTTTCTGCATACGCTATGGGAATATTAAGATGGATGTCCTCATTCTCGTCGTCTAAATCGTCGAGCGACAAACTTGCTTCTCGATCTCCCCTACGGTCCCCGTGTTTGGAATTTCTTCATCGGCGAAGAGCGAGGCAAACTCGCCGGCCCCAGAGAGGCGGAGGTATATGTCGGGTCACACGCCCTCTCGTGCGGTCCCTACACTACTACCGCCCCTTAAACCCCTTCTCGGTGGGCCGGTTACTTTTCCCTTTCCCTTACCTCGTCCGAGAATCCATAATGTTGAAAGGTGTAAGTTTAACGGTAAGACGGTGAAAACTCAAACCAGTTGGGTAAAGGTAGAAACGGTGAAAACTCAAACCGTTGGGTAAAGGTAGAAACGGTGAAAACTCAAACCGTTAAAGGTAGAAACGGTTTTTTTGCAAAAAAATTTCCAAACTGATTAGTTTGATTCATAAACTTTAAGAATCAAACTAATTAGTTTGTTACAAATATTTAAAAACCAAACCTTCAATTCATTTATTTTTTTTCTTTAATTTTTCTAAAAGTGTCCACACTAATAAATTATACATAATGACGTAACCGAAAATAATCCAACATGTCCGTGGGGATTCGGATTCAGTATAGCCGCCGATCTCCCACGAAAAACTTGCTGAGTCATTTTCATCGGACGGTCCCTATATTTTATTTATAATGTGAAATTTGTAGCGGTTAACTATGGAACCGCAACAAAGTTAGCGCTTGAACATTGGTTGCCAACTTGGTAGCGGTTATGGTGAACTCAAATAACCGCTACAAATTGGCTACGCCACAAACATTCCAGCCATTGCTTGCGCCAAGGTGGCGCCAAATTTATTGCGGTTTTTTTTAGTCAACGCTACAAATATAGCGAAGTCATGTCGTCATGGCTTCCGTTACTATTTAGTGACGGTTTGGGACAAAACCGCTACAAAATGGAATTTAATAACGGTTATTTTGGACCGCGACTAATAAACCGCGACAAAAGATGGTTTTTTGTGTAGTGGTTATTAAATTAATAAACAAGCAAATAATAAAAAGGAAAGACAAAAAAAAAAAAATCAAGGATTGGAAGAAAGCAACATACATCAAGAGTAGAAGAAACTAGGAGGCAATGAGTGTTTAACAAATTGTACTCCCTTGGAGCTTTAAAGGTGTGGAGTAGTGGATCATTTGTTTGATAATTATAGTCTATGTGGGCGAATAAATATTTATGGTCTTATAGACCATTGGTTAAAAGCACCTAAGAATTGAAGATTATACAAGAATGACATTTCTCTCTTTCTCGACCAAGTAGCTCTGAGATCTCTCTCTCAATCTAGTTATGTGGTGATTAAGCACAAGATAACAAGTTTATGAGCTTTCTAATTTCTTTAAAAAATATATTAATTTAATTATGATTAGTTTAATCTAACAAGAGAACCCATTAAACCAATACCTCAATTAGAGTTTTCATAACATGCTTTTATATTAAGGTACGAAATAAACGAGACATAAATGCCTTAATATTCAAATATGCAAAATCACATTCTAACACAGAGATTTCTACAAATGCATGTTCGGTTGCTAAGCTTTCTGATTAAAAGAATAGATGATATATCCACTTCCAACTCGGGAAAAAGCAAAAAGAAGCTACATGCGAGAAAGGGATATTTAAAAACCTTGGGAGAAAGAAAAGATGTGTAGGTTATTATTACATTAGAAAGGCCCAATTAGTTTGGATATATGAATCCATGTTTACTAATCGGTAACCCAAAACAATAGGCAGTTGCAAATCAACAAGTTATTTTGGAAGCATGCATGTAGTATATATATAATACTAGTTATACTGATTAAAGTGTAAGAAAAGATCATGAAATGCGTCCTATTAAAATTTATCCTTTGCAATACTTCACACTAATTTTATTTTTAAATATCACAAGGACAACAATTTCTAATGTTTTTTTTAAATAATTAATTTAATTGTTAGCCAAATTCCATGAATTTGACTATTTTTCTAAAATTTTAGGCATAATTAATTCCTTATTTGAATTATTCCTTCCTAAAATCAACTAAGAAAAATAAGCCTAAATTACAATAATCAACTTCAAGGAGCCTAAATTGCAGCTGGAATTTCTTCTCCCATAAGCCAAAAATTTTGCCCAAAGAGAGACAAGAAAGAAGAAACAAAAGACAAATAATAAGAACACAAGAACATAAGAACACAAGAAAAAGTACTTCATCATATAATCTAACAAAAGAAGCAGAAAGCAAAAAGAACAAATAGAAATCCTAATCACAAATAGAAATCCTAATCAGAAGCAAAAATCCAGCGATTAAGCATCTTTAATACCATTGGAACCATTACATTAATCCAAAATCAGCTAACTCTCTCAAACAGAAGTAAACAAGACACTTACATTCAAAGCATTAACAATTAAATGGGTTAGGAACCAAAGAACTTAGGAACGAACAAGATTACTTAGGTTTGGTGGGTTTCTTCGATCGGGAAAGAAGCGGAGTGAGCGAGAGAGAACCACGAGTTTGATCAGTGACAACGGCGGAGACGACGACGAAAGGGCTGGCCTTGGAGAAGGAGCGAGACGAGAGTGTGAGTGAGGAGAAAATACGAGAAGATTTCGCGTATTTGTTGGAGTATCGTCTGTGAGTGTGAGAAAATGAAGAGGCGCGTGTACATTAACCTAAAAAAATGAATATAGGCGACCCGAATAAGGTTTGAGAACACCTATTTTCACGTTCGAGCGTTGAAATATATTCGGTCGCCATTTTTTTAATATTGGCTTCCCGAATAAGCACCGGACGCCAATATTTTTAATATTGGCGTCAGAATGATTATCGAGTCGCCATATTAAAATATTAGCGTCCCGATTATCATTCAGTCGCCAATATTAAAATATTGGCGACTGAATCATAATCGGGGCGTTGATATTTTAATATTGGCGACACGATAATCATTCGAGACGCCAATATTATTAAATTTCTAATTTCTATTAAAAAAAAAACATCATCGGCGCCAAACAAAAAATTAATAGTAGTAATTAATATGTATTGCCACATTAAAGGCGTCCCGAAAGTCATTTAGGACACGGGAAATTAATTTTATTGCAAAAAAAAAAATTTCATGGCGCCAAACAAAAAATTCTCATATTTTTATGGCGTGAAACAATTTTAGACGTCTGAAAAAATATTAGGACACCAAAAATCAATTTAAGGAGTCCTGATTTCTTATTTAGGGACTAAAGCTCAACTTCCTTAAAAATAATTACAAGAATGTCACCGCTTCATTTTGGACGTCTGTTTCTAAATAAGGACGTTTTTAGGGTAGTAATATCCAATTTTTGTAGTAGTGGTATCATGGTCCTCAACCCACTCCCCCTCATCGTTCTGATGGCCCAATTCTCTACTTCTTCCTTTTGACCATGGTTGAGGCATGAAAAATCTTATATTTTGTCTCCTCCCCTGAAGCCATTTACTTACGGATTTTGGAACCAGGACAATTTCTTTTTGGGTTGCTACTTTATGGTATTCGTCCCGAAGTTTTTTCAAGCCGAAACAACCCATCTTGTAAGTTCATTCTCCTGCTTCTGTCAATTCCCTCCAAACGCCTAAGAAGCTCCTTTTTTTAGAGAGAAGTTTCCCACACGATTTTCATTCCACTTAGAAGCAGAACTTCTAAAATTTTGAAGACCATCAAGCCGGTTTTCTCCCTCCAGCTTCTTTGGTGATATCTTTGAAGTCATTTTCAAGGGACCAAACAATCTAATAGGAAAAGGTTTTAAGTCCTTTTCATTGGGGTAAAGGATTAGAATTCACAACCATGATCCTATGATCATATTTAAATTTAAGCTCATATTGAATTGTAGAGTTGGGAAAACGATGAAGCCAATTGAAATTGGTAAAAACCCAATCCAATCTTTCCATAAGCCCCTGTCTTTCTCAAGTGAATTTCTCCCCACTGAATCTTAGATTCAATAAGCCCGATGTCTTCCACGCAATCTACGAAGTGTTGCATAGAGGTCCATAAAGGGTCGGCCCCTCCTATTTTGTCGGATTGGCGATAAATAGGTATTGAAGTCTCCTAAAACTAACCAAAGAAGGGTAGAGTTATTTGCTAACATGCGAAGGGAATTCCATAAAATGTTCCTGCGAGTTAGTTTCTCCATAAACCACAGTTATAAGGCTCAAACATTATTTACCTTAACTCTAATGAAAGTTAATTCACCTTGTTGAAGATTTTCTTTTGTTTACAATTGAATCCACCCCATTTATTGTTGGTAGAGATCAAGAGCACTAATCTAAAAGTAACATTAAAGACGAGATAGAGAGAGATAAGTGATATAAACCAAAAAAAAAAAAAAAAATCAAATATTCATGTTTACCTCTTCTTTTCTTTGCTGTTTTTGGTTGATCCGCAGAAGAAAGATAATCAACATAAAGAAAGCTGGATGAAAGATCCAAATACGAATATAATGCAGACTGAAATCGAAAGAGAAAACTTCAATAAGAGATAGATAATGGTGTACCAATGTTATTATATGGATCCCTCTCCTCAGGGAAATTAGCAGAAAAAGACGTGGAATTCGAATTAAGGACTAAGGAATAGTATATAATATCTTATATTTCAGTCTCATTTTACCATATAGGTAAAGGAGCAAAAATACATATGTGCTTTACTGAAAGTGCTAGAAGACCATATACTTTTTGGGAAAATAGGGAACTGCGGCGTGGTTCCATTTTTGGCAAAAGTCACATCTCACCGTTATGTTACTGTTCACTTCACTCTTTCTCTCATCATCATGGTGACAATCATCATAGGTGGTATGTAACTTTGCTCCAAAATGCTATAACTACGTATGTATTTTGCTCCAAAAGTATGGTGTTTATGCGCTTATGAATAAAGCACATGCGTATTTTTGCTCCTTTACCCTTTTATATATTCAATCCAACCAACAATAACAATAATATATATATATATAATTTTCCCATGACATACAAAATAGAATATAACAACAAATCAAATGAGAAAATGGCTTCACGGTCATTTCGGGAAACCAGAAAATACCAAATCTTTTTGTAAGAAAATGATAGTACAGTATCTCAGAAGATATCTACAGACTCACAAACACAGAACACGGCGTTTTTGTAAGAAAAGGATAGGGGTTGCAATGACGAACGCACTGTATCAAAACTCAGTTTCAAACTGGATGCAGGCTTTTGAGTTAGTTTTCCACCACTTGTAAATAAAATAATAAATTAAAACAAAACCTACGGCACACATATTCCTGCAACTCAGACTAGACACCTATTTTTTTCCTATAGTCGTTATTAAAAAAACTTTTTTTATTACTTTTAAAGTATGGGTGTGTATACCTATACATATATAGTACACATGCAATATAATACTTCTTGGGAAAGAAACAAGAAGGCTTAGCGCCAATGCCATTGAGGGACGACTCAGCGCCATGGGTTAAAGTATGGGAGTGTATACCTATACATATATAGTACACATGCAATATCATACTAGCTTCTTGGGAAAGAAACAAGAAGGCTTAGCTAGCGCCATTGCCATTGAGGGACGACTCAGCGCCATGGCAGAAGTCGCCGGTAAGGGATCGATCCGCCAAACTCCGACAAACCATCCAAGCTTGACATCCCAGGTAACCCTAATTCTCTCTCTCTCTCTCTCAAATTGCTTCTCTTTCTCTTTCCTTCTTTCTTCTTACCAGCTTCATCATTTTTTTATGTGTGAAGAAGTCTTGAAAATAGTAATCATCCTTCTTTTCGCTCTCTTACTGTTACATATAACAGATTTGAGATTACCAGTATCAATGGGGTCCATCTCTCTCTCTCTCTCTCTCTCTCTCTCTCTCTCATATATATATCCCTTTCTAGGATTATGCTGATTAATCCTGTGACCCAACTTCTTAAACCTCATTGTTTGATATTGATGAAGATGACGGATTTGAGATTATCAGTATCAATGGGGCAACCAATGGCCTTGTAACCGCCGTTAGTGCCTGCCTTGCTCTTGTAATTCAAAAAAAAAAAAAAACCTGATTGTTTGTGATTCCATGAAGATGATGGCGGCGGCGGATTAGAAGAGATAAACGACAATCCCATCGAGCAAGTGAGGCTGACGGTTCCGATCACGGACGATCTGAGCCAACCGGCGTTAACGTTTCAAACATGGGTACTAGGTTTATTGTCGTGTGTAATCCTGGCGTTCGTGAACCAGTTCTTCAGTTACAGGACGAACCAGCTCACGATTTCGTCGGTGTCAGCTCAGATTGTGAGTCTTCCTCTGGGGAAGCTCTTGGCGGCGACGCTGCCCAAAAAGAAGATAAGGGTCCCACTCACCAAGTGGTCCTTCTCTCCGAATCCTGGGCCTTTTACTCTGAAAGAGCACGTGCTTATCACCATCTTTGCCAGCTCTGGTTCAAGTGGAGTTTATGCCATTAACATTATTACTATTGTTAAGGCCTTTTATCATCGAAGTATTCACCCTTTGGCTGCTTATTTGCTGGCATTAACTACCCAGGTATGGTGGATTTTGATTTATTCTTTTTCTTAATCAGATTTTTTTTTAAGTTTGTGTTTTTGAGTTTGAGTTTGTTTTGATGATTGCAACAGAATCATAGGTTAAAGATCTTAGGTTAAAGTCATATTGGTCTTTTCCTGAAATAGTTCTTTAATTTCTAATTCTTATAGGAAAAAAATAAAAATTTGAATTTTTAAATACAAAATTTTGAAATCCAAATATTTCGTCACCTACATGTCATGATCCATAATATGCTGGGTCTAATTTTTGAACCTCATCAAATCCCTGCAAAAGGAAAAACAAAACGACAAGTCGTTGCATGTGGCGGTTGCGTGAAATCGTTGCATGCCATGTGCGTCTTAAAGGAAGTGCCACATTACCTAATATTTTTCACAGGGTGGTTCATACTATGTCATGAATATCCAAATGAACCTTGTCAATCTTTGGTTAGGAATTATTAAAAAGACATAGTAAAAATAAATAAATAAATAATTTACTTGTTGCTAAGATTTGAGTTTTATTATATTGTGTGTGAATAATTTTTATTTTTTAACAGATGATTGGATATGGTTGGGCTGGAATATTTAGGAAGTTCCTTGTTGACTCTCCATACATGTGGTGGCCAGCAAATCTTGTTCAGGTCTCTCTATTCAGGTATTTGTTTATTGAATAAAATATTAAAAACATCCGCGTGATCTAATTTAAAACGAGTTGTGTAAGTTTATAAAGTTAAGTGTGTATGATAATTTTCTCTTATCACTACTACAAAAAGCCAATTAACGTCCTAAATTAGAGGCAATTAACGTCCTTTTTTAAAAGGACGTCTCGACGAGGGAAGTAAAAAAATCATATAAGGCGTCCCGATTTTATTTCGTGACGCCTTAGTTTAGGCGTCCCGATTTTATTTCAAGACGCCTTATAAGGCGTCCGTATTTTACACCTTATAAGGCGTCCGATTTTATTTCAGGATGTCTTATATGATTTTTTTTTTTTATATATACCTGCTTCATATTTTTTACTGAGCATTTGAAGATTATCAGATAAGAATAATTGTTGTATATTCAGATGAGAGCACGATTACATTTATAGACAAAATAGAGATCTAGATTTGAAATTTGAAAAACTAACATCCTAACAATAATCTCCTATAATCTCTCTCTAGGTTTAGTTAATCCCTATAATTATGGGACTAATAAAAATTCTAATAATAACGTATAATATTCTAACAATAATCTCCTATATTCTCTAGGTTTTGTTAATCCCTATAATTATGGGACTTATAAAATATCTAATAATCACCGGACTAATAAAATATTTGTTAATATTTAGAGAGCGATGGAGAATAAAATATTATGGAAGTGAGGAATCAGAAAAAAAAAAATTAAGGGAAAGGGAAGAACAGATCGGACCTGAAATTGAAAATGGCACCAACAGTGAAGCCTGAGATCATCATCCTCCAAACTCCGGTGCTGTCATCTCCTCGCCGTCGTCTCCTCGCCGCCGTCTTCTCGCCTAGCAAGATCGAAGAGTGTTGAGGGAGTAGGAATAGACCAAAAGAGAAGATGTGGGGTGCGAGAGGAGAGAAGGGGGAAGGCGTATGTGCGAGATCAAATGAGAAGAGAAAGGGATAAATGAAATTAAATGAGGATGGTGTGTAGAGGAAAGAAGGGATAAATGAAATTAAATAAGAGATGAGAAGAAGTTAAGTGCGAGGGAGAGCGATGGTGATATGCGTGCGAGAGAGAGAGAGGGACGATTAACTAATGAGAAAGGTGAGAGGATATTAATAAAGGAGCAGTGGAAACAAAAATATTGATTTTGGCGACTGAAATCTTTTAGGTCGCCAAAAATCGTTTTTGACGACTGATATACTTTTAGGTCGCGAAAAAAATTTCCGCGTCAAAAAATTCCCAAATTTTCTAAATTGCGCCAAAAATATTGCTTGTGGCGACCGAAAATACTTTTAGGTCGCCAAAAATACTTTTGGCGACTGATTAACTTTTAGGTCACAAAAAAAAATTGAGCCAAAAATTTCCCAAATTTTCAAAATTGCGCTAAAAATGTTGATTTTGGCGTCCCAAATACTTTTAGGTCGCCAAAATACTGATTTTGGCGTCCCGATATACTATAAGGTCGCCAAAAATTTCCATGCGCCAAATATTACATTTTAGACGTCCTAAAATAAATTTAGGTAGTTAAAAAAAACTTTAGGAGTCCTAAATTAATATTTGGGTTGTCTAAAGTCTCCAAAAAAATCCTAAATGGCGCCAAATATTACATTTTAGGCGTCCTAAATTAATATTTAGGTTGTCTAAAGTCTCAAAATCAAGTAAATAATTACGACAATGCCACCGCCTTCACTTTTTACTTCCTTTTTTAAAATAAGGACGTCTTTTACAAGTAGAATATCCATATTTTGTAGTAGTGTATATATATATTGGCAAAAAAAAAGTACTCCTATAATTTTATAAACATTATATATGTAAATTATTAAAAAAAATACTTTCCTTTTATATAGTACTAGTATTAATAATGATTCAATAAGTTTTAACTTTTGTCAATTTTTTCCTATAATACCCCTATTTATACTTATTATCAGGAGCATTTATATATATATGTGTGTGTATATATGTATTTATATATGTGTGTGTACATATATATGTATATCTGTGTTTGTATGTGTCAATATATATGTGTGTGTGCACGCACACACAAACACACACACACCCACCCACACACACATATATAAACATATATATATATATATATATATATATATATATCTTTTTGTGTGTGCGTGTGTAGATAGATTTATATGTATACATATATACACACATGTATGTTTATAACTTTATATAAGAAGACCATTATTTCAATTAGAAAACGTGTGAAAAGAAAAATTGGTCGGAGAGTATGTGGTGGGGTTGAAATTCACTCTTACTTATGTCATTTTAAATTTATATAAGGGCATTTTAGGAAAATGAGTAAAATTAACTAATTTAACTTCTCTCCTTAATCCTCCAAAATCGGTTAAATTGCTCCTATAATTAGGACCGGAGGGAGTAGTATACTAATATTAATCACTTGGTTACATAACAAGAATTCCCTTATGGTTCATACAAATATTTACAAAGCAGCAAAGTATTAGTCTATTACTCCTATCTCTTAATCCTAGCATCATTTAGAATTATCCATGTATTGATACAGATACTATTTTACATCCTCAGAGCATACTAGCCAACTGCTAGAATCCCTGATTTGATTTCACAAATTATGGCCATCCCGGCGTAAGCATTTTTAAGGACGTTGCTAGAATCCCTGCTTTGATTTCACAAATTATGGCCATCCCAGCGTAAGCATTTTTAAGGGTCGTCCTCATAGCTACCAGATCGTCTCATTGCTCAATCCTATGTTCATTCTTTCTTGCACAACTTCATCGCACTCCCTTTTGTGCACTCACATACCTGTGTAGTTGGTTTGGGGAGGATGAAATTCGGGAATCTCAATAGCAAACAGTACTAACAATGTATGCAAAAAGAATGCTAGTGTAAAATATGCTTACCTTACATAAGCTCATGGTGACATTTTTGCGTGCTCAATGTACATATGGCCACAGTATAAACAAAAACAAAGCTTCATTCATTCATGCATGCTTCACATAATCCAGCAAAGCAATACTACACATCAAATACACACAAGTTAAGTAAGTTCATTACCTTGTAGACTAATGTCCTTCCTCGGTTTCCTCTTCTTCCACCCACCGAAGTTGCTTGAAGCATCTTCCATATTTCTTCTTTCTTTCTTGACTTCTTATTGCCCTAAACACATAGTCATATTATAAGAGTCATGGAAAATGAATGTCTAATCGGCTACCTTAGCCTCATAGGCTTACTTTCACTCTTAGAGTTTACACTTAATATATTTGGCCCCTTTCATTCTTAAATTTGTATGGTAGCTAAAGCTGTTAACATTTTGACCAAATTTTGGAAAATCATAATTAATAATATAGAATTCCAATTGAAATGATTCAAATTTCTATTCAAAGATATTTAAGTCTATTTTAAGGAAAAATAATTATCAAACCAGCGCATCGCTAAAACATTCCCAAAATTTCACAAAGTGGACACTACTTGAATCTGGAAAGTTCTCTCCAAATTTCCTGAACAAACTTAAGAAATTCATAACTCTTTTTATAGATATCCAATTCATGTGTTATTGGACTCATTTGAAAGCTTAAAAAGTGTACTAAGGGTCCAAAAATATCAAGGTCAGAAGAATATTTTTGCCTTGATTTTACCACACATGAATATAATCCTCCAGTCTGGAGAATCCGAACTTTCTAGTTTCCTATCCCATTTTAGAAAATTTATAACTTGGGTTTTAGACCTCCAATTAACATGTTCTAAGACTCATTTTAAATTTTATGAGGTCTAATATCTACACACCAAGTTTCACTGACAGAAAGGTCTATTTGCTCAGTTAGAACTTTACCCCAAATTGGGACCCGAATTCTGGAAAACATACTTTTACAGTTTTCATTGTCTAACTTTAAAAATTCCTATCTTGATATCTAGATCTCCAATTAACATGATCTATGACTATTTTTAAAGCTTAGCATGTCAACTATATGTCCACAAAATCTCAGGGTTAGAAGAGGTCGATTACCCGAATTTTGCCTTACTCAAAAATCGGTGTTCCAATTGAAAATTCTTATTTTACAGAAACATGGTCAGCACCTCATTTTCATTCTAATGGTTTCAAACTTGTGTAAGAGGCATTACCTTACACAAAAACCTCTTCTAAACACATTGGAAGCATTAAATTGTACAAAATCTTACTACTTCATACAAAAACAGAAGCTAACTGAAAACAGGGGTGTAGGGAAAATTAATAAACTCAACTATGTTTTCCCAATACAACATAATGTATGTCCATTTCAGCTCTTTTTAGCACATAAAAGCATATATCATACTCAGAAACAACAACCCTTGGTTCAACAATAACCAAACAAATCAAAATATCACATGCAAGAAGGATTTTTACCAAAAATTGCATTTTAAATAAAAATACCGGATCGAGCACTTTTCAAAATAATACTCAAAGTAATGCTCACGCCGTAGTGGCGTGAGACAGCTCTCACGCCACTACGACGTGGCGTTTCTCTCTCACACCGGTAGTGGCGTGAGATCGTCTCACGCCACTCTAAACGTAAGAGATTCTCACGCAACACGAGTGGCGTGAGACAAGATCACGCCACTGCGTGGCGTGATTTATAAAAATATATATATTAAAATTATAAATTATAATTATAAATAATAAAAAGAGTATTATTTTAATTAATAATTAAGAGAATTAAAATATTTAATAAACCATAGGAACAAGACTAATTAGTAAGTTAATTAATTAGTTAATTTATTAAATTAATTAATTAGCAACTTTTAACACGATATTAAGTTGCTACAATTTAGGTTAAAAGTTTCTACAATAGTGCTTTTCAAATCTCTCACTCTCTCACAGTCTTAATAGTGAATTAATTAATTAACACGATATTAAGTTGCTACAATTTAGGTATAATTTCTTGTTAAAAATTGCTACAATAGTGTTTTACCCGAGAATCTTTCACTCTCTCACGGTCTCAACTATTGTATCTAAATTGTAGCAACTTAATATCGTGTTAAAAGTTGTTAGTTAATTAATTTAATAAATTAACTAATTAATTAATTTACTAATTAGTCTTATTCCTAAGGTTTATAATAAATTTTAGATATTTTAATTCCTTAATTATTAATTAAAATAATACTTTTTTTATTATTTATAATTAATTAGAATTATTATTTATAATTTTAATATTTTTTCTATATAAATCACGCCACAGAGTGGCGTGATACTGTCTCACGCCACTCGTGGCGTGAGAATCTCTCACGCCCAGAGTGGCATGAGACGGTCTCACGCCACTACCGGCGTGAGAGAGAAGGCGTGAGAGAGAGAAACGCCACGCCGTAGTGGCGTGAGACTATCTCACACCACTACTAGCTTGAGCATTAGTTTGGATATTATTTTCAAAAGTGCTCGATCCGGTAATTTTTTGTAAATGTAATTTTTGGTAAAAATCCGATGCAAGAACATCTAGCCACAATTTACTTCATTTTTCACAATTACAAGCTTAGATCCATGCCTAGCTATTATCATTTCATTTGATCATTAGCTTTTCTGAAAATTCCAGTCATCATCTTCTTCCTCAAACCATAACCAAAAGCAGAAAATGAAGATGGGGAGGGAATGAAGAGCCTTACCTAAACACAAAACCAAACTTGCATGTGGATTCCAACACCTCCTTCCTCTTCTTCTTCCTCCCTTCCTACGGTTCCTTCTCTCAAGCTCTCGCCCTCTATTTTTTATTTTCTATGCTGAAGGGCCGAATGGACGAATGAAATGGGGAATGAATAGGAATAGAAATTAGGCGTATGGTGTGGTGTGTCTTGGCCGATTTGAATTAATGAATAAAGGAGAGAATGGTTTGCATGTGTGTGGGGCACGTGTCTGGATTTTGAGAAATGAGAGGGTGAGGTGTCTTGCATGCAAAATGAAAGAATGGAGTTTTGTGCGGCCAAGTATATGTGGGGTCCACTCCACAAAATAATCCCATTTGACCATATACAAGACTTATATTTGCAATTAGGTTCTTTAATTATTTAATTGTTTATCTCAATTTTATTTCTAACCTTCTGATCCCAAAATTTAGGATGTTACAACACATACCTAATATCTTATCAATAATTTAATAACACGCGCGCACACATATATAAAACAATACTCTGTTTTTTTTTTTTATTCTGTAAAGCATGAGTTTATAATCTGCCAGTTTATACCAAGAATTTTATTAATTGCATTTCATTTGCAAGCTTTTCCTTTAATTAATTAAACTCAGTCTCAGTTGTTTTCATAATTTTTATCGTTAATATATTAACTCTAGACTGGTTATGAATGTTTTTTTCTATGAATTTGAGTGCTTGGTTTTGTTTCCAGTTTGTTAATAGTGTTGTTGGTTTAACGAGAATATACATATCTTTGGCCCCAAAAAGTGCTTCAAGGAAGGTTTTATGTGATAAATAAGAAACAACTTTTTTAGGGCATTCCATGAGAAAGAAAGGAGGCCAAGGGTGGGACCACAAGACTTCAATTCTTCTTCCTGGTCTTTGCATCAAGCTTTGCTTATTACATAATTCCTGGCTACTTCTTCCCATCAATCTCAGCCATATCCTTCGTTTGTTTGATATGGAAAAACTCGGTCACCGCCCAGCAGATCGGCTCTGGCATGTCTGGCCTTGGCCTCGGCTCCTTCGGCCTCGATTGGAACACGGTGGCCGGATTCTTGGGCAGCCCCTTGGCCAACCCGGGTTTCGTCATGTTCAACGTCCTCGGAGGCTTCTTCCTGTTCCTCTACGTCGTCGTGCCCATCGCCTATTGGTCCAATGCTTATGAAGCCAAGAAGTTTCCTCTCTTTAGCTCTCACACATTTGACTCCACTGGTGCGAAGTACAATGTCACTAGGGTTTTGAACCAAGCTACCTTTGACATTGATCTGAAGGAATATAACAGTTACAGCAAGCTCCATTTGAGTGTCTTGTTCGCTCTTAACTATGGCCTCAGCTTTGCAACTCTCACTGCTACTATTTCACATGTTGTCCTCTTTCATGGAAGGTAAGTTCCCTAATAACTGCTCAGCCTTTAATGTGCTTCTCTATCTACTGTCGTTCGTAAATCGTAATGTCTCGCCCTCCTAAATGTATTTCTACTTTTAATCATTAGATTCTATGTAAAACAAGCCAATGTTTTTCAAGAAAAATACTCAAAAATTGTTCTGTTTCTTTTTTCTTTTTAATCATAAAAACAAAATTGCACCATTTCATCATAGTAAAATATTAGAATATCACTCATTTTATCTAGAATAAGAAAAGGAAAAAGCATTTGAAAAGTTGGGTTATTACTTAAGGTCTGTTTGACATGAGGGAAGTGGAGGTGAGGGAAAAGTTTTGAGTTCAATTTAAAACAAACAAAAAATGAAGAAATGAGATTACCAAATTTCTCCAAAATTTTTAAACAAACACCCGCCGCCCCCCCAAAAAAAAAAAATCCCTCTTACCAAACAGCCCGTAATGGCACTGAAGAGCATTAGAGAAACATTGAAATGCTCATATAATTAACCATGTTTGATTCCACTTTGGAAATTCATATACATATTATATATATATGCTTATGAGTGCTACATAATTTGTTTTATGTCGAAAGAAATATATACCAAATGTGGAGGAAGACGACAGATCAGGTGAAAGGTCACTTCGCAGATGTACACACAAGGATTATGAAGAAGAACTACGAACAAGTTCCTGAATGGTGGTTCATTTCTATTTTGATTACAATGGGTGGCCTTGCCTTTTATGCTTGTTTAGGCTTTGGAGGACAGCTTCAACTTCCATGGTGGGGAATATTGCTCTCTTTTGTTATTGCATTTGTGTTCACTTTGCCTATTGGAGTCATCCAAGCCACAACAAACTCGGTCTGTATCTTCATTTTTTTCTTAATAATCACAGTTACACATTAATTATAATTACTTTGATTAATTATGTATCATTAATTATTCCTTTCTCTCATTAAAATAATAAGATTATTATTTTTTAAATCTCTTTGTGCAGCAAGTAGGCCTTAATGTCATCACTGAGTTAATTATTGGGTTCATTTACCCTGGAAAGCCTCTTGCTAATGTAGCTTTCAAGACCTACGGTTACATCAGTATGGCTCAAGCACTTGACTTCGTCTCCGATTTCAAATTAGGGCACTACATGAAAATTCCTCCCAGATCTATGTTCATTGTGCAGGTACATCTACAAATCCTATGTGTGTGTGTGTTTATATGTATATATGTATGTATATGTATATATTACTTTTTTGTACTTAACATATAGGAGCTAGGAAAGTTTTCAGAAATTAAAAAAATTAGTTAAGTTTGTTATTTATAAAAACATGTTAATATCCTTAACATACCATATTTAATCATTTGTTTTGAAACTACTCATTGATTGACTGACAGAGACACTCTTAATATGTGCATGCTATCAAGAGGAATATTTTTCATAAATTTGGGAGAACTTGTAGAAATATATGTATAATAGTTGCACAATGAGCCATGGTTTTTCTTTTCATTTATTTATATAGCAGGCAGTGAATGTCCAAATGTATGACACTTAGCATATGAACAAGAAAGAATAAATATGTTTATGTACAAACAAATAATGATACACTAGCCCTATTAGGGTTTATGAATTTTGTTTCAAAGTGAGTTGATGTTTTACATTTAGGATCAGAGGATAAACTCCATTACTAGTTCGTGCATTTAGGATTGGAGGGAGCATATTCATTCTTCTTTCCTCATTCCGGATGATGTACCTAAGCTTACACATTATTATTTATTTTTGCAGTTGGCTGGAACCGTAGTTGCTTCTATGGTGTATTTTGGCACAGCGTGGTGGCTTCTAACAACTGTAGAAAACGTCTGTGACTCAAATCTCTTACCAGAAGGAAGTCCATGGACATGCCCAGGCGATGACGTGTTCTACAACGCATCGATCATTTGGGGAGTGATAGGACCACAAAGAATGTTCACAAAGATGGAAACTACCCAGAAATGAACTGGTTCTTCCTCATTGGCCTTCTTGCTCCTGTTCCAGTTTGGCTTCTCTCTCGCAAGTTCCCGAACCAGCAATGGATTCCTCTCGTAAATATGCCCATCATTTTCGGTGGAGCAGGAGGGTTACTTCCAGCAAAAGCCGTCAACTATATAATGTGGGGAATTGTTGGCGTTTTCTTCAACATTTATGTGTATAGTAGGTTTAAGGGTTGGTGGGCTAGGCATACTTATATTCTATCTGCTGCTCTTGATGCTGGTGTTGCTTTTACTGGTGTTCTTCTATTTTTTACCCTTCAAAGTTATGACATTATTGGTCCTGCTTGGTGGGGTCTTCAAGGTGATGATCATTGTAGCTTGGCTAGGTGCCCTACAGCGCCAGGTGTTAAGGGTCCAGCAGGTTGCCCTATCTTTTAAGTGTAAATGTGTATGGAAAATAAACATTTCTTAATTTGTGCTTTTATTAATTCAGATCAAGCAACAAAATGTGTCGCAATGGCGGTTTGCTTTCCATATTGCATCTTGTTCTTCTTCTTCGATTTTTTTTTTTTTTGATACAAGGAAAGCTAAAATAGTAAAGCCGAAATAAGCAAGCAAAGAAAACTAAGAAACTAAAGTCTCAAAGCCGCCTATCATGCTGCACTCCCGCCAAATCAGCAACCAGGAAGCAATAGAGACCAGCAGGGGGATCAGAAAAATGTGTTCCATCTGGAGACTCCACATGCGTCAAAGCAAAATTGGCCAACCAATCCGCACATTGATTGCTCCTGAGCACATGGGCATAGCGTATAACCCACCGTCGCGAATGATTGCTGCACCGAGACACCAAATGGGACTCACGAGCCGCATTACCTTGTTTGGAAAGTAATGCGATGACTGAGTGACAGTCACTTTCAACAACTACATGCCTCCAACCAGCCTCCCAAGCCATCTCTAATCCTCTCAAAACTCCCATAACTCATTAGCATCACGAGCACCTTCCAAGACGTGTAGCAAAGCCTCCAAGCCACCTACCAGATAGGTCCCTCAACAAACCCCCACAGGCTGCTACCTGTTCATTTCCCTTTGATGCCCCATCTGAATTAAGTTTCACAAAAGGAGCTTCCGGAAAAGTCCATCGAACATTAACATGATTCCGTGGTCGCGCCACTGGGTCCTTCCTCTCAGTGGACTTTACTCCTCCCAATATCTCAAGAATGGGCCTCATGCAATATTTGTTGTTCGCATCTTGCGTGCTATGGATAAATTCATTCCGCCATTTCCAGATAAACCAACAAGCAGCAATAAATAGCTCATGCCAACGAAATCCTCCTACAGTAATTTCATCACACCTCCAATTCTCCGTTACCCAATCAGTCCAATCGTAGCTAAAGAAAGCGTGTACCTGATCACCATGTACCACTTCATACCAGAGAGCACTAACCACTTGACAGTCTCTAAACGCATGTAGGCTGGTCTCTGGTTCTAGATGACAAAGTGGGCATAAACCATCGTTGTCAGACCAAGAACGGATCCATGACCTTAAAGGGAGCCTCTGATGGAATAACTTCCACCCAAATATTTGTATTCTATGTGGTCCCATCCATTTCCATAACTTTATCCACATGTCACACTCAATAATAGATTGTGCAAACCCAGATTCAGCTAAATAAAGGTAGCAGCTTTTCACACTAACACCAGCTAAGCTTCCAGCCAACCAAAAGGATCGATACGGACCATCATCATAAGAGGGTGGAAGCATACCTCTAATTAGCTCAACCACGTTCCGAGGAAGCAAGCTGTTTAGTAAAGGCCAATCCCACCGGCCGTGATGGTCGACAAACCTATTAACAACACAATCTTGCATCTCATCAGGAATGGATCTGACTGCATAGTCTTGCAAACAAATGGAGGACACCCACTTATCTTTCCAAAACGAGATAGCAGACCCATCTCCAATTTCCCATACCACCTCATCCTTTATATTAATAAAAATGCTACATAGAGCAGTCCAGAACGGTGAAACACCAGTTTTAAGCACTGGCAGGTTTCCAAGTTGTACCTTATACTTACCCCGTAAAAACCGAACCCACAGGGCATCATGATCATTTTGGAACCTCCAACCACACTTCATAAGGATAGCATCATTCATAATTGCAGCTGATTTTAAACCAAGTCCTCCCATGGCCTTTGGGCTAGTCAACACCTTCCAACTTAAAGCATGATGAGCTTTACGAAGGTGGGAATCGCCCAAATGAAATTCCTTTGAATTCTATCAATCTCACTACATATATTTAGGGGGAGCCTAGCATATTGCATATGGAATAAAGGTATAGTAGATAAGACTGACTTGGCAAGAGTAATTCTACCTGCTTGAGACAGACACTGTTGTTGCCACCCACCTAGCTTCCTTCGTACCTTTTCCACAATATGCTGGTAACACTGTTTTGTTGCACGCCCATGTACCATCCACGCCCCCAAATATCTTCCAATGTTTTTTACTCTTTTGAAGCCACTCTTAGCCTCCAATGAAGCAGCCAAATTCTCAGGTATATGCTTGGAGAAATATATGACAGTTTTCTCCATACTGACCTTTAATCCGGAAATTTGTTCAAACAAAGATAGACACTTCATAACAGTCTGCAACTGCTTATCATTTGCCTCTGCAAATAACATAAGATCATCAGCGAACATCAAGTGAGAAATCGGGGGGCCTCCGGGTCCCACCTTAATAGGGGTCCAAAGCCCTCCACTAACAGCCGTGGATATAATATGGGACAGTTTCTCCATAGCCAGTGTAAATAAGTACGGGGAAATGGGATCTCCCTGTCTGATGCCCCTCGAAGGCTGGAACGATGATGTTTTACCCCCATTCCACAAAATATTGAGGGACGAAGTAGAAATGAACCGCATAATCAAGTCAATTATAGTACATGGAAGCCCACTTCCTCAAGTATGTTATGCAAAAACTTCCAGTTCACACGATCATACGCCTTTTCTAAATCAACCTTAATTGCCATAAATTGTCTCCCACGCATTTTGTTCATTGAGTGGATCAATTCTTGTGCAACAACAATGTTATCATGGATTTGTCTATTGGGGACAAAGCTGGACTGGTAAGGCGAAATAACAATCTCCATTATCGGTTGCAAGCGCCGCACAATCAATTTAGTGATCAATTTATACAATACTGAGCATAAAGAGATGGGCCGAAACTGCGACATAGATGTTGGAACCTGCACTTTAGGAATCAAAGCAATCAGTATCATTTAGAAAACGAATATGGGCAGGGGTTTTGCCAAACATCTACAACCAATCTCATAACTGCTGGCGAAGCACACTCCACCTGTCTCTCGAAAGAACACAAAGCGGGGAAACCGTCAATACCAGGGGCTTTGTAGCTCCCCATGCTAAACAGACAACACCGGACCTCCTCACATGAAGGCATCTGTTTTAATCCATCCATCAAAGTACTGGCCACACTGGGCCAGGTGGATGTCAGCCACCTGCGGTTAGGCTCCCTATCTAAAAACAGGCTCTGAAAGTATTCTAGGGCCATATTTTTGAGTTGGTCCTCATTCTCCACCCAGATACCGTGCTCGTTCTTCAGGCGGGCTATTTTATTAAAACTCCTCCTCGTAACAGTTTTCAGATGATAGAATTTAGTATTTCGGTCCCCTTCGGTTAGCCACTGGTGACGAGACTTCTGGAACCACAGCATTTCTTCCCGCTTTAAAACCTCATTCAATTGATTTTTACATTCTAACTCCTTCAACCCCCAGCTAGCGGAGTCATTACTCTCACGTTCGTGCTGCACCACTTCCAGTTCAGAGCATAGGGAATTCTTCATCTGGAGAATATGCCCATACACCTCCTTATTCCATCTTCCCAGTGGTGAGACCAGCCGGGCTAACATAATGGGAAGGTCAATACTAGACTTCCATTGATCTGCCATTAGATTAGGGAACTCAGAGTGATTCATCCAATCAGCTATGAAACGAAACGGTCTGACCTGTCTACCTTCCGGAGCACCATCCAACCTTAGCAACATAGGATTATGGTCCGAGTTATACCGCGGGAGATTAACCACATCTGCCTTGGCAAAACCCATTCGCCAAGAAGCGTTAGCAATAACACGATCAAGCTTCTTGTAGACCCGATCCAGGTGTCCCCACTTTGGGCCCATCCAAGTAAAATAACTCCCCGATGCCATAATATCATCCAGTTGCCATCCTAATAGCCGGCTCCGAAAAACCCGACATGGACCAACAGAAGCAGCATTACCCCCTTTTTTTTCCTTCACATCCGCAATCTCATTAAAGTCTCCTCGCAACCACCCATTGCTCTACAAGAGATCCTATGATAGTATCCAGGAGCTCCCGAGAGAATTTTACGTTCTTCCTCCCTAGGACTTCCATATACACTGTAGTAAAATGGAAACTGTGATCCTTAACATCCACTTTCATATGGACATGTTGAATCGAATTATTTAAAACAGTGACCTGAATATCTTGTGACTTCCATAGGACCCAAATCCCTCCCGAGAACCCCTCGCTTCCTCCACAAACGAACTATCAAATCCCACCTTCCTACTTATCCTCAAGCACTTATCTCCACTAGTCCTTGTTTCAACTAGCACCACTAGACTGATATTATATTTTGAGGTCAAAAACCTCAATTGACGCCCCAGATCTGCATTGGCCGCCCCCTACAGTTCCATATGAGGAACGAAATCATAATAACTACGCGGAGGGGACATGTGAATCACGCACCTGAGACGCTATACTCTTAGTTCCCACCTTTGCTTTAGCCCGTCCACTCCCCACTGGTCTTCCTTTTTTTTGTTTTTATCGACACTCTTCATTGGACTCACCGCCAAAGAACCACTACAACCAATATCACCAATCATTTTCTTTCCATTAGTTTCCACGGTTTCATTGACATTAGTTACCACGGACTCAACATCCTCACCCACTCCTGTCTTCGTTTCACTTCCTTGGCCCACAATGGGACCGGTCAAAAGGGAGAGCCCCCCACCCTTCATGAGCGACCCCACATCAACCCCCTCATCACTCGACTTGGTGACCCCTGTCACACAAACTCCACGCGGACCCTCATGCTCCAAACACGATCCCGGTGCATCATTACCGGCCTGCATGAGGCCAAAGTTGGGTGCCACGACAATACACCCAACACCCACCGACTTCCCACTCTCCTCGGCTTGGACCAGCAGCGTTTCAATGCTTCTTAACCCAGCGTCGCCCTCATCTGTCACCTGCTGAGAGGATTCTTGCAGAAGCAAAAAACCATTGGCTGTCTCATTAGGAATATCATCCATCGACTTAGCAGGATTCCCTTTCCTACCTACTACTTTCCAACCGTGCTTGACATGCCGTCCATTCTTACTAACACCCGGATGATCCCTATCGAATCGTGTCTTCAAACGGGTTCTGCTCGTAGCCAAAACTTGCACTCCCACATACATCACGAGCCCTTCATAGACGATACTTCTTTGCTTATTCTCTAGGATGTAGTTTAGTTCAGCTCCTTAGCCAATCCACTTCCACACAAATACGAGTGAACCGTCCCTTGCAACTGCAGTTTGCATTGAGTCCTCAGAATAAACCTCACAGGTAGAGTCTCCCGCATCTAACTGACAGCGTATTGATATACTCGGCGGGAAGGCGCGGATTGACCAGCATGACTTTCTTTGATTACCTCGATCTCGGGGGTCGAAGGTGGTCGTCCAATCCACGAGCGAGATTATATGCCCGCCTACCGCACCATCCACGGCCCATCCGTTACAGCCCTTGTTAGATGCAATCGTGGCTTCAAAACGCACCAAATAGAAACCATTTGAAAGCAATCCGTGACGGGTTACGTCATTTTCTTAGCCAAAATAGCCTCAGTATATACCTGCGCTAAATTCAAACGCAAACCTCCTACCAACCGGTTTTAATGCGATTTGTCTCCATACATAGCTCTGTTTGAAGGCGTACGACGGCGCAAACTCCATAATTCCCACTGCTCATTCCGATTCGAGTTACTCCACCATTCGCGCCCGGAGTTACGTCCAAGCCTACGTCCTCCAATTCTCCATCCCGCGATGGAATGTTATGGACTGCTTCGGACATATGAACGAGGCCGTAGCTGCTCCCCAGCGCCATCCACGAGTCGGAGCGGAAATACTAATATTGAGCAAATAATCCTCGAT
>JAMWYP010000774.1:0-47083 GCA_025563575.1 Acacia pycnantha | reverse complement strand
GAACTTTTTTGAAATAGTCATATAAAGTCATCAAGATATTTATCATCAGGATATTTTTAGTATTCCAATTTCCAACAAACTCTTTAAATAATATAATTTAAATTTTATATAGAATATCTCTTAGTTGATTACTTAATTAGCTTATTGATGAAGGGATAAGATATTGTCACTACCATTTTTTGTCACTACCAACCAATGCCACTACCACTTTTTCATCGTTAGATCATAATATCAATAGGAGAGAGAAATGATAAACTATTTTTCAATTGATATATTTTCCTTACCTTCTCTTATTTTTATTTTTTTTAATTTAAGGTTGATTTCATATCTTTTATGTTTTTAAAATGCTTTATCTTTTAAAACAAAATATTCTTTTTTTTTTAATGAGTCCTTTTTATTTTGCTTTCCTTCAGTTTTCTATTTTCGGTTTCAAAGTTTCCTTTTGTTTTCAAAAACTCAACTAATCTATTTTTATAGATGAGAAGTTATTTTTGGAATGTGTGTGTGTCTATATATATATATATATATATATATATATATATATATATAGTGTTATATGGAATATGATATATAAGGTATTACATAGGTGAGACGGTTATTTCCCACCAGAGCTATAAACCAGTGAATGGTATATAAGGTATTATATATGCGGGGAAGTTTATTCCCTACTAAGCTGGTCTAGGAGTGTTGTGATTGAATGTTGATTGATCATTGCAAATTTTTTGGTTTGTGAAGAAGTGTGAGAACTTTTATTTTCATAGCGGGCTAAAGTATACTTTTGGTCATTTAAGGTTTACATAAGATATACTTTTAGTCCCTTAACTTTATAAAGTATACTTTTAGTTCTATAATTCTAACACCGTTAATTTTACTAACAAAAAACATAAACTCAAGTGATAACGGTGTAAACTTAAGTGATGTCTGTGTAATTTATATGCTATTAAGCTTAAATTTAAAATATGGTAAATTGAATAATATATAAAATTTGGGTAATTAAATGCTATTAGTCATTGTTTGAGTTCGTCGTATCAACGTTTTCCGTTAGCAATATATAACGGTGTTAGAATTTTAGGACCAAAAGTATACTTTATAAAAATAAGGGACCAAAAGTATATCTTATATAAAACTTAAAGGACTAAAAGTATACTTTAGCCTTCATAGCGTATACTTTTCCATGTGAATATTCAAATAAATTTTTATTCCTTTTGTGAAAATTATTTGCAAAGCTCTCGTGCGCATTTACTTCCCTTCCACATACTTTGTTATTTACGTTTTCAGTGAGTCAGTGGTAGACTCACCCCTCTCCCTCCCTCCCCCACCCCCCTCTCTATCTTTCTATATATATATATATATATATATATATATATATATATATTCAAGATAATACAACTTGTGAGATTGATTATGGTTAATATGCTTTATAAACTTATGGAGTATAGTGTAGTGGAGTGTTCCGTCCAGTGGGGTCCCTGACGGCATGACTACTATGGCGGTGGCAAGTCTTTTTGTTTGGAGATGTTTGCCTGAGAGTGTGGATGAGTTGCTTTGGTTTGCTAGGGTAAGTAGAATTTTTTGCTTAGCCTATACGCTGCTCATGACTCAGATTTTGGGTCGTGAAATATTATTACATGTTTTACGATGCCGATTGATTGTGACGAATTCTACGATGTCTATTTCTTCTGCTGGTTTGCCCTTTTGGCTGCCTGCTCCGACGAGGTTGATTGATCTTTTTGTTTATATGATTAGGTAATCTACTTTGGGGATTAATGTTTCTGTATTTACTGTAGAATTTTTTTCTCTATCACACTCACATAAAAGTAAATGGGTCCCATTGTAAAGAGAAAAGAGAGAAAATATCAGTGGGATCCGCTCACTTTTATGTTAGTGTGGTAGATAAAAAAATTTTACAACAAAAGCAGAAACATTAAACCCTTTACTTTGTTGGTCTTTTTGTTATTTGTGTTTATTGTATTTGGTTCATGACTATGAGTGTCATTTAAAGCATCATATCACTGCAGATTTTATTTTTATTTTTTTGTTTTAATTAGAAGCAAAAATGCAACTTTAATCCTCTAACTTTATAAAGTTTCTGTAACAACCCGATTTTTTTAAAGCAGTATAAATTTTTTTTTTTTTAAAACATCTTTTCAAACCATCAGAGTAGAGCATTTGAGCGGAAGAGTAACTGATATATAGATTCAAAAAGCCAACAGTAGTGTATCTCGGTGATTACAAAGGCGGTTCAATAACCGGCGTTTTGAAATAAAGGACAACATCAAAAGAAAGACTCTGCCCGATCCACGAAATGAAGTCTTGATCGTGGTTTTCTATGCAATTTCTTGCCTCCATCCTCGGTCCTTGGTCCCCCGAACACACTATGTTAAGAGCCGAGATCCGCATAGGATCTCGTGTGTAACGTTAACCTCATGTTTATGTATACAGAACGAGACTTTAACATCACTCTATCACAACCCATGCATATGTATTGCCCCGACTTGCAGACAATATTGCACCCGGCATACGAGACAAATTGCACCAGGCATTGGAATAGATTGCACCCGGCCTACACGAGACAGATTGCACCCAGCATACAGACATATCCACTAACCACTATATGCACTCAAACAGTATAACACCTCTATACACACACACCACCAAATAAGCATACCATAAACATGTCGAGTTAGTGTTTACGATGCGAAACGTACCTTCGTTGACGGATTACGATATTTCTAGCACGTTTCGCGGAAAATGGCGTGAAATCTCCAACAACGGCTCGTCGGGCGTATGTAACGGCGGCAAATTAGGATTTCGGCGTCCCCAGGAGCTTCGCTACAAATTTCCCAGGCTTCCTCTCCCCTCCCTTGCTGCCTCTATTTCGGCCAAGATCTCTCAAGAAAATGGTGTGAAGAACTCAAGGGATGCTTGGCTATTTATAGAAGATTTTGAGGACATAAAGGTCTTTCTTCCATTTGATTTAAACCATTGGATTTCTCTTGGATTGAATGGCAAAATCTCATCCCTCCATGCTCTTGGTCGACATAGCAGCCCTAGGTGGCACCAAAATTGCATCATCTTGATGATGTAATTAACTTGTTAAGGAAGGTTTCGTGCAGATAAACCTCGATCGGTACCGATTCGCGTAATTTCGGAAAAATCTCAAAATTATGGATTTACAACTTTGAAGACCTTCTCTTCCTCATCAATAATATCTATTTAAACTTGAATTTTGACTTTAGACGAGGGTTCCAAGCTGTCAAGTTGAAGTTTCTCGAAAAGCGTGTCGAGCAGCGTCCAGGTTTGAGCGCATTTCTGAAATTACCAACTTCTTCAGAAAAATTCACTGATTCCAAATATGTCAAAATAAATTCAAACTCATGCCTAGATGTTGAGTTAGAATTTATTTTCTCTATATCCAAAAATATGCCTATATGCATTTTTCCCTATTTTGTTTTATTAGGAAAATGCACAAACGGCCTCGGAATTAACTTCCGGAAGAGTATTATGGAAGATAAAATTCCAGTGATCAATAATCTACTTTGATATTGACAATCCCATTCCTAGATCTCTAGATAGGGTCCGTTTCCCAGTTTTAAAATTACTATTCACTCTTTTTACTTTAATTAATTATATTAATATAATATTATCAACTTGCATATATATCTTATACATATATATATATATATTATATTCTATATATATTGGCCATATATTATTCGGTTCTCTTTTCATTGATCAAATTTTCGGTCAACATTCTGATTTTTTCGTTTTATTTTTTATAAAATAATTATTTTATAATTATTTTATATAATTTCTTCCATAATTTTCCTATTGGTCCAAACTTGTATTTAGGCTCAAAAATACCTAAACTCAACTATTTTTCTCCAAAATTTCCAATTAATTAGTAAATATATTTTTACTAATTTCAAACCATTTTCCACTAATTTTTGAGCTTTACATAATTATTTCATAATTTTCTTTGCTCGAGCTTAAGTAATTAGCTCAATATTACTTAATTACTTTATTATCACTTGTTGATAATTTTCTTAATTAAGACACTCCTTTATCTTCAAACTTTTGCCTTAACATTAGAATTTCCATGCCTCATGCATTATTTTATAATTTACAAGGGTATTTTCCATAATTTTTCTAAGTCATTTATGTCCCTTAAGGGCATTTTCGTCATTTTGGCACTTTGGCCCTTAAATTCCCTAATTCAAATTTCGGGGTATTACATTTCTCCCCCCGTTAAACAAAATTTCGCCCTCGAAATTTGTATTCAACCCACTATACTTTGTACGAACTAGACTCGTCCTTCTCGGAATCGAGCTATATGCGTCGGATCTTCAATTTGTCATCACATTGCTCCTCACGGTGATCGAGAATTCGCTTTGGTTTGGACCATAGCGATCTTGTCATATCGTACTTTGATATATAGTGTCTCCCGAGGCTGCCCATACACCGCGTCAACACCACAAATACCAAAATGTCTCCATGGCGCCCATACACCATGACAACACAAGATATCATACATGTCACCATGGCGCCCATACACCATGGCAACACAAGATACCTCCTACTCAATGACATGATCACGGTCGAATCGTAATATCTAAGAAACATGGAATACATCACGGAGGTGGTTCTCGTATCGTATAAGTCAATCGAATAGCTAACACTAGTTCATGCAATGCATAGAAAAATTCCTTACTAAGAGAGATAGTACCTTGGACTCTCTCAGGAAGTTCTCTGTCCATTGTGTCGGTTAACGCGTACATTCGGCCGGGTTACGTGGCCTCATCTTCGCAGCTATCTCGGGACAATTCGGGGCAATGTGTCCTTGTTTCGACATCTATAGCAAACTCGTCTCTCTACACTTTTCTCGGGACAGTTTGAAATGATGTGCCACAGCTTCGGCATCCGTAACAAACTGTCTACCACCACAACTACGAGAATGGTACTTCCCTGATCGGGACACGGTCGGGTTCTTGGCATCCTCGGGTTGCTCTGTTGCTCATCTTGGAATGGTCTCTTGTTTTCCCTTTGCGAGTCCCTCCATGGTGCCTCTCTTTTCGCGAGGAATTCTCACGGTGACCTCGCTACGATCGTCTTTCGCTTGTGCTTAAGTGCGGGGTTTACGCAGCTCCTTTCGGTTGCGCTCAATTAGTCGGCAAGATTCTACCGCTTGGGCTAGTTTAGGAAGCTGTTTGAGATACCATCCTCTTCTTTATCTCATATTTTAGCCCGTGTGTCAACTGTTTTGACTTCCGGGTTTCGTTATCATTACTCTTCGGATACGACGAGTATCGTGAATGATTGGTAAACCGAGTATAGTAATCGTCGAAGGATTCCTCGAGAACCTTGTTGGATGCTAAGAAACTCCGCCTCCTTGATCACCCGTGTCGAGGAGGAAAATATTGTTCATTGAATTCCTCCATGAACTTCTCCCATGTGACGAGGGCAATATCGGGTCCGCAGCGTCGTGGCGGCGCTCTTCCACCATCGATGCGCATCACCATCGAGCTTAAAGATCGCAAGTTGAGCTTTCCGATCATCTGGGCATTCCATAACTTCAAATATTTTCTCCAGACTCAGCAACCAATCCTCAGCCAATTCGTTCTTCCTAGTGGAAACAGGGTGGCTTGAGCTTACAAAATTGAGTGACCCAACTTTGTGTAGTCTCGCATATCTCTCCCTCGTCGTGGAGGTGGCTGGGACCTATCGGATCCTCGGCTTCCTCATCGTGTTCATCTCTCGCTCGTTTTCTTCTTCTTGAGAATGTTGTTCTTCCTCATGTCCGCACGCCTTTCGACTTGCCTTTCGGCCGAAGTTCCTCTATCATCATTCTTTGTTCATCTAGCATCTCTCTTTGTTCACGCACTACGGCCACGGCCTCTTGCAAAGCAATCATTGGTTTGGTTCATGAATTGTCTCGCTCAGATTTACTCTGGAATCGTCCGAGGTTGTCTACCTCGTCCTCGGCCTCTGCCTCTGCCTCGGCCTCTGGGAGCTCGGCTCCTCTTAAATTCACCATGTTGTGTTCTTTTCCTTTATTAAGGGAAACGTTAGATACTGAGGGAGGACATTTCGCATAACACAGAGACTTTATCACACTAGTCCCTAGACTCTTTCACGCTTTACATTGCACCCACCTTTATCATTCTATTATTCACACTTGCTCCCTCGCCTTTATCAAACTCACAACAATTAAACTCTATTATACGTAGTATTCACACCGCACGCAACATTTCCGTCGTCAGATTCTCGTTGGTTCTCTCTACCCAAAAAGATGCGAAGAAAAGTGGATCAAATCCCAGTTTTCCAGAAGAGTATGAAAATTCGTTACAGAAATTTCTCTGATAGAAGTTCTCAACATGGGTCAAATACCGCATGTACTTATCTTTATTGGTCTCGGAGTCTCATCCGGCGTGGCCTATCATCGCATATAAGCTCGATGCTAGGAAAGAATCACGTCCCGGCACAAGCGGCGGTTATCGAGTGATGCACCGACAAAGGGTGGTACACCGGTTCAAATTGGTATACCGGCTCGAATGGTATACCGAAGTAAGGTAGTACAGACCTTAGGCTATATCGATACTCATTTTCAAAATATGCTCCAAGTTTAAAAGGCATTTTGAACATAACTCCGTTATCCGAAACAGAATGGCCGTGAAGTGTCTACCATGGGGGCCTCACCGAGAGTTACGGCGACTCAATGGCTTACCCACGTAGACTAGCCTTGCCTTCGGCACCAAGCTTTCCATAATAACATAGTTAAATTCATGCCGGACTCACGCTGATACCAAATGTAACAACCCGACTTTTTAAAGCAGTATAAATTTTTTTTTTTAAAACATCTTTTCAAACCATCAGAGTAGAGCATTTGAGCGGAAGAGTAACTGATATATAGATTCAAAAAGCCAACAGTAGTGTATCTGGCTGATTACAAAGGCGGTTCAATAACCGAGCGTTTTCAGAAATAAAGGACAACATCAAAAGGAAGACTCCTGCCCGATCCACGAAATGAAGTCTTCAGTCAGGTTTTCTATGCAGGCTGCTTGCCTCCATCCTCGGTCCTTGGTCCCCCTGAACCTGACGCTATGTTAAGAGCTGAGATCCAGGTTATAACACCTCTATACACACACACCAAAATAAGCATACCATAAACATCGAGTTAGTGTTACAAAGACGCGAGGCATTACCTTCGTTGTGATTACGATATTTCTAGCACGTTTTACGGAAAATCGTGAAATCTCCAACAACGGCTCGTCGGGCAGCGTAACGGCAGCAAATTAGGATTTCTGACGTCCCAGAGCTTCGCTACAAATTTCCCCGGCTTCCTCTCCTCCTTGCTGCCCCTCTATTTCGGCCAAGATCTCTCAAGAAAATGGTGTGAAGAACTCAAGGGATGCTTGGCTATTTATAGAAGATTTTGAGGACATAAAGGTCTTTCTTCCATTTGATTTAAACCATTGGATTTCTCTTGGATTGAATGGCAAAATCTCATCCCTCCATGCTCTTGGTCGACATAGCAGCCCTAGGTGGCACCAAAATTGCATCATCTTGATGATGTAATTAACTTGTTAAGGAAGGTTTCAAATGCGAGATAAACCTCGATCGGTACCGATTCGCGTAATTTCGGAAAAATCTCAAAATTATGGATTTACAACTTTGAAGACCTTCTCTTCCTCATCAATAATATCTATTTAAACTTGAATTTTGACTTTAGACAGGGTTCCAAGCTTGTCATTGAAGATTCTCGAAAAACGTGTCCGAAGCGTCCGGTTTGAACGCATTTAAAATTACCAACTTCTTCAGAAAAATTCACTGATTCCAAATATGTCAAAATAAATTCAAACTCATGCCTAGATGTTGAGTTAGAATTTATTTTCTCTATATCCAAAAATATGCCTATATGCATTTTTCCCTATTTTGTTTTATTAGGAAAATGCACAAACGGCCTCGGAATTAACTTCCGGAAGAGTATTATGGAAGATAAAATTCCACCTGATCAATAATCTACTTTGATATTGACAATCCCATTCCTAGATCTCTAGATAGGTCCGTTTCCCAGTTTTAAAATTACTATTCACTCTTTTTACTTTAATTAATTATATTAATATAATATTATCAACTTGCATATATATCTTATACATATATATATATTTTATTTTCTCTTTTCCTTGGCCAAATTTTCGGTCAACATTCTGATCTTTTTTTTTTTTTCGTTTTATATTTTATAAAATAATTATTTTATAATTATTTTATATAATTTCTTCCATAATTTTCCTATTGGTCCAAACTTGTATTTAGGCTCAAAAATACCTAAACTCAACTATTTTTCTCCAAAATTTCCAATTAATTAGTAAATATATTTTTACTAATTTCAAACCATTTTCCACTAATTTTTGAGCTTTACATAATTATTTCATAATTTTCTTTGCTCGGCTTAAGTAATTAGCTCAATATTACTTAATTACTTTATTATCACTTGTTGATAATTTTCTTAATTAAGACACTCCTTTATCTTCAAACTTTTGCCTTAACATTAGAATTTCCATGCCTCATGCATTATTTTATAATTTACAAGGGTATTTTCCATAATTTTTCTAAGTCATTTATGTCCCTTAGGGGCATTTTCGTCATTTTGGCACTTTGGCCCTTAAATTCCCTAATTCAAATTTCGGGGTATTACAGTTTCCGTCTAATTCCTTAATGTTATAAACTATATTTTCAATTCTTCAACCATTGTTAATCTCAAATAATAGATTTTTTGTCAATAATTGTTGTTTTTTATTTTTTATTTTTTAAAAACCAAACTTAATATTTGAACATATTTGTGAATATTTTGCCAACCCTTAAAATTTCAATGCCGATATTTTTGTTTTGAAATAAAACTAAGGACTAAAAAAACACTTTATAAAATTAAGGTGATATTACTCCTTTCTTAACACTTTAGGGACATTATCGATCCAAACAAAAAATTATGAATATTCGCACATCCTATGCGAAAACTTTGAAGACAAAATTAGAACTTAACACTGTGTGTGTTGAAATAAAGGAGAATAAATCTCGCACATGATGACTAAAAAGCCATTAATATGGAATAAAAGGAATACTAGTTATAAATTAATTAAACCTTATGTTCTTCGCAAGCATAGCCTTGTGTCTTCTTAACCATTGATTTGCATATCCCATCGCTAGAACTTGTGGAAAATCAAGGGAGTGATTCACGTTCTTGTGCTGCTGAAACACCCACAACTATTGAAATTGAAAGTAAAATCAATAACATGTTTTTGGCCATATTTACGAAATGATACACCTCATGACAATCCAAAAAAGATGAAGCATTTTATAGTTGGAAGTGTAATACCCTAAAAATCTGTATTATAATTTAGTAAAATTATACCTATCAAAAATAGATGAATATGAGATATCAAATATTAAGTAATAATTATCTTATTTTCCAAGGAAAAATCTCTTAGGAAAATTAGGAAAGAGAACTATTGTAACAACCCGACTTTTCAAAAGCAGTATAAATTTTGTTTTCAAAAACATCATTATCAAATCATCGTGAGTGAGCAACGGAGCATATAGAGTAATCGATATGTATATATAAAGTGCCATATGGCCGTCAAGCTATTTATGATAAAGCTTGATCAGACCGGTGTTTCAAAAGAAATGTATAACAACAAAAGAAGGCTTCCCATGGAACAACAAAAGGGTCTTCAGCTATTCTACTGACCTTTTACTTATCGGCCTTGATCCTCCGTGCAGACTCGAAGAGAGCCGAGATCCACCTTCCCAGTGGATCTCGTGTAACAAGGAACCATGTTTATGTATACACACAGACCAACATACACCCTCAATCTCAACAGTTTAAACAATACAAGAGCATAAGCAGATGCATGAACAGGCGTAAAATAAGATGTATAATCGATGATCCCAAGGTATCCCTATCCGAGCCTATGACTTCAGATGTGTAATCCCCATCCGAGCTTTGACCCCAAATGCAGCCTCTCTATCCATGAATGTACTCTATCACATATAGTAAACCTAAGCACAATTCCAAAGATACGGTGCGTATAGCACCGAACAGAATGCCTACGTAATTGTCTACCATAGGGCCTCACCCCCACTTTACGGCGACTAAATGGCACACCCAAGTCGACTAGCCCCGCCTTCCCACTCAAACTATTCACACATCATATCATCACATATAGCCGCATACCATAAACATCAAGAGTTAGTGTTATAGAACGCGAACGTATTCTCTTTGATGAGGCGAACAGCCAAGGAGAATCGGTATCTTCCGACGGAAAATGAAGGTTTGTCCGAGATAACAAGACGCTGGTAGGGTAACGACAGCAAATTAGGATTTCTCGACGCCCTATAAGAGTAATATCACTTTCATTAGTGATTTGACACAATAAACGGCATTTTTTGTAAAAATTACCATTTTGCCCTATACCCTACTTGGCGGAATTCGCCAGCTGTCGGGCTACATAGTCTATTTCTTCCCAAAATTTTGCTTAACTTCACGCCATCATGATTTTCGAAAACAAAGACTAAAATAGCCCTCCCATATGATATCCAATCATAAAAATAAAGACTACTCTAGCATTACTAACTATTGAAAGAACTATGAAAGCTTAAAGCTCGGCACCGAAAAATCCTACCTGAAGCCCGCATGCATTTTCCCCGCCTTCTCCTCTCTCTCTCCTCTCTCTAGATTTTCGGGTTTGGAGCCTGGAATTGTGAGAAATGAAGAGGAAGGGGGTATTTATAGAAACGGGGAAGGATTTTACTATTTGGATCAACTTTATGAGAAACGATCTCGGACCGGCCTCAAAGCAACTTTCAAAAACCCTTTCCTTCCCCTTTGCATCACACTTGGCCGAAAATCCAAGTGTCTTGGCCAATGGGAGGTGGCCACGTCACCTTCCAGAAGCGGGTCAACTGATTTCTCCGATCGGTACCGATTCACGTGATTTCGGAGAAATCTCAAAATTCTGGATTTATAACTCTAAAACATATTCTCACTTAGTAGAAATGTCCAAGTTAACCTAAATTTTGATTCCATATAGGCCTTCAAGATTCCAGCCTTGAGTCTTCTTCCAAAAACGTGTCCAAACGCATCCTGTCGAAACTTGTTTTCTAAACATCAATC
Source organism: Acacia pycnantha (assembly GCA_025563575.1). Taxonomy (NCBI): domain Eukaryota; kingdom Viridiplantae; phylum Streptophyta; class Magnoliopsida; order Fabales; family Fabaceae; genus Acacia; species Acacia pycnantha. Next base: position 35,913 of record JAMWYP010000774.1, on the reverse strand, counting down.
TCTTCTCAAAATCATCAATCCAAAGATGTTCATGAAAAATTCCCAATTCTTTTCCAAATGTCACAACATAACCTTTTCGCCCTCTTGGCTATCTCATTTTCTCAAAATTTCCTGTTGTCTTATTAGGAAAAAGCACAAACGGCCAGACTTAACTCTCCGCAAGAGTCTAACGGAAGATAAAAACCCACCGATTAATATTTTACCTTGACTTTGGGAATCCCATTCCTAGATTCTCTAGATAGGATCCGCTTTCCTAATTCCCATTTTACTATTCAAATTTTCACTTTTTAATTAATTATAATATATTTTAATTGCAACTTGCAAAAAAAATTTTTATACATATATATTTTTCCCCCCCCTCTTTTTCTTCTTTTTTCTGCCTTTTTTTATTTCTGTTTTTTTATTTTTTTGATTAATTAATTAATTAATTAATTAATTATTTTTACATAATTTTTTTACAAAATTTTCTATTGGTCCATTCTCTGCATTTACGCTTTAAAAGTACCTAGACTCAACTATTTTTCTCCAAAATTTCCAATTAATTAGTAAATATATTTTTACTAATTTTAAGCAATTACCACTAATTTTCGAGCTTTACACAATTATCTCTTAATTTCCTTTGTTTATACTTAAGTAATTAGCCCAATATTACTTAATTACTTTATTATCACTTGTTGATAATTTTCTTAATTACAATGCCTCATTACCTTCATACTCTTGTATTAACATTGGTATTTTCAAGCCTCTTGCATTTTTAGAAATTGCAAGGGTATTATGGTCTTTTTATTACTTTTTGAACCTTCTTATACAATTTCTCCAATTTAATAATTTACTAAATTATCATAATTAGAGATAATATATTCCCCTAATTCACTTGGCCATTTTACTGCCTTTTAGAATTTTTCATAATTTTTCTAAGTTAATTACCCTTTACAGGGGCATTTTGGGCTATTTGGCACTTTGGCCCTTAAATTCCCTATTCTACAGGCAATTCTAACTTAGAATAATAGACTATATTTCACGAGTCTTACGATCATAACTTCACTTATGAGAAATAACCCATTTATTTATCAAAATATAATATTTCCGATAAATAAAATTTGGGGTATTACATTTCTCCCTTAAACAAAATTTCTTTGTCCCAGAAATTTGTACTCTAACATCTCAACTTTGTACTAACTAAAACCCATCCTACTTGGATTTTGGACTATACGTGTCGGATCTTCACTTCGCTCCCGTCACCCGCCCTTCTTGGTGATCGGGAATTCGCCTTGGTTTGTCTACAAAGATCTTATCATTTCGTACTTTGATATATAATGTTTCCCCGTGGTTCCCACACACCTCGGTTAACTCTACAAATACCAAAATGGATACCAAAAATGTCCTCATGGTTCCCACACACCATGACAACATAAGATATCTCCTACTTAATGACATGATCACGGTCGAATATAACTTAATCAATATGGAAATTGTTACGGAAGTCTAATCATGTTTGGAAATAAGGCTATCTAATAGCGATTGGTTTGTCTTCAATGAATACTTGAATGATCTCCCGAAATGATCTCAATAAATGCGAACTATATTCGCTTTAGTGTTCTATTGACACCTTCGAAGGATATATGATCACCACAAGATCCTAACGATCCTTTGTGATTTGGACAAACTATTTAGAAATGTGATCAATCATATCCAATCTAGAAAATTTCTGCCCCGGCAATTCCGTTGAGCAACTTAAGTGTAGAGCAGCATGTATAATTATATTGGTGACCCTAAACGATAATACTAGTGAAGTAAAAACCTGTGATATACTAGTCGATGTATTTCTTATACGTCTAACGTCTTTCATAGGATACAATAAAGATGGACCGTGGAGAACCTTCTTACGTAAATCATCGTGGAACCATGAGATGTACTGCATGAAAATCAATAAACCTTAGACACACAGGAATCAACAGTAACTCTGAACCGATTTACGATCCGAAACTAGCATACTACCTGCACTGAACTTGAGTACTATCTCGGGCCATAGTATAACCCTAATCCTGGATGTTTTTTTTTTTTTTGAAAACTCCTCTACACGTGTCCAAGTATCTAGATCCGTGTACCATTCTGGACCAGAGTATCCAGTTGACCCAAATCGTGAGCCTGAACTCATAAACCATGAACTTCCGAATATAGTTCAATTTTTGCCTGAACCAGAAGAACCAGATTCTTCAGGCCATTCGTCTGATGAAGATAAACACTGGCAATTCACATCATTTTTTGATGTAGAATTTGATAACCTTCAACTTGACCTAGACTATAAACTTTCGAGCGTATTTCCACCGAAGTTGGTATAACACTGAACCTGTACAAAACTTTGCTAGAAGCAGTACTCGTCCAAGCTCATCAATAAGTCTTCGCACGGGAAATGATAGGAACTGCTCGTAATCATAACAGTAATGGCTGCAGAGCAATTGCATTCATCCATGAATGAGACGAATAGAGTGACCATCCCAAAACACATTGTTTCCTGTTTTCCACTTAGTTTCATGTTCTCTTCTCACCCTTATAACAGGTCGGTCCGTCTTCTGAGACATAGACCTGTATGATCTGGGGAATGTCTCTTATTTATCTATCATTCATTCACCCATAGTTACTTGTTTGATACACTCAGCAATAGGAGCAACAACCTCCGTTTGACACATAGTTGGACTGGAAAATCCAAAACTGTGAGGATAATATGTATGGACGGCATGACGAAACATCATGGGCGACAGTGGGAATTGTAGAAGAGCGGGACTCCTTGGAATCCCCAGTGGGCAAAATTATGTCTTGAACTCTGAGTAAACAAATTCCTTCACTTTAGAGTTTAACTGATTCGAGGCAGAATTTCTCTTCTCTTCGAAACCATTTCTAAATGGGGCAGCCGAGCAAAAGCTTTTAGACAAAGAAAGTATAACCAATTTCTATTCCTTTCTAAATCACCTTCAAAGATTAGTTATAGACAATATGTAAAGCGGGTAATTATAATTTGGGGATACAAGATATAACCAATGATGTTAAAACCAGCTAGTTAATATAAAGTCTTTCTGTAATAAATGTTGATTAAATTGTTCCTTAGAAATTGTCATAGAGAGATAAGATGGAAAATCTGCAAGGAATTAGAATTCTTAGAGGCCAAGATCAAAACAGAGAAGAGGGTAGACAACCGCGAGGAATACCCGTCCCAGTACAAAGGAAGTTGCAGGAGATGGCGGAAAAGCTGAAAGAGAAGAAGATTCTTCTTGATAACCTTCTGGCTGAAAGACAAGAAAGGCAGGTTGAGAGACAACTGGAATCCTGCCGTCTGATGGAGCATAATTTGGAGGAGCTGCGAAGATCAAAGGATGTCAACAGTAGCAGAGCAAGTCATGACGGACTTAGCCACAAAAGCTCCACACTGAAAAGGAAGGTGCCTTGGCTCAGAAATCAAGGGAAAGGCAAGAAGGTAGCTCAAACTAAACAACAGAACCATTCGAAAATACCGGGACTCCATCAGTGTCCGAAATGTGGGAGGTACCATCCTGGTGATAGCTGTTTTGGGAGACGGGTTTGTTTCGGATGCCGAAAGTCAGGACATATTAAAGCCAACTGTCCTGAGGAAGCTACAGAGAAACGTGTTTGCTACCAATGTCTGGAGTCGGGGCACATCATTAAGAATTGTTTAGAGCACGGAAGTTACCACCAAGGTACTAGTAACAATGGGCATCAGTACAACTCTGGAGTAACAGGACCCCAATCATGTCCCAAATGCAAAAGGTACCATCAAGGTACAAACTGCGATGGGAAGAAGATATGCTACAAGTGCCAGAAGCCTAGACACATCAGCTGGAATTGTCCTCTGAAAGCTACAAAGAAAATGTCACAGAACCTAAGCCAGCATCCATGCTGGAAATGCGGGAATTACCATCCCGGTGTTGCCTGTAATGTGAGGCCGATTTGCTCTAAATGTCGAGAACCAGGACATATTGGCAAGGACTGCCCCCAGGTAATTACGGAGTTTGAGTCACAGAGCATAGACCAGATGTTAGCATCGCTCGGAGCGGAAGTCGGAGAATCCTCAGAGATGGTTTCGGATGCTATCGCTTAGTAAAACCTATTTTAAATATAGTCTGATCCGAGTCCTAGACCGATCAATTACTATTAACACTTGTACGGATCCTTTTGGGATGCATATGTATATTTCCTTACGGTATACAGTAGCTGCACCAATAGGTGTGAGCTTTTAGCTTGTAAAGCGTATTTTGAACCAAGTCGCAGGTATAATATAAATCTTATTACTACTTCATAGCGTCAACAACATTCTTAATAAGTGTTAAACGAACGGTGATGAAGAACGGTGACAAAGGGAAAATATGATTCTCACAAGTAGAGATAGAACTGATGCAGAAACCGAATCTTTATTCAAAAACAACTCAGACACGAATTAATTCCCTGATAAACTTACCTCCAGGAGGAGAAGTTCAGAAATTTACTATTGACTAATGCACTAGCATAAGCTCAATATCAAAATCGCCGTACCAAATTTCATGAACGAAATATCAAAGCTGAAATCACGACTTGATTTTCCGTAGGGTTCTGAAACAAAACCAACATATCGTCTTAGAAGCTCCCAGTAATATTCATATAGAAGGAAATACCTGAGTTTTCAACGTAGTATCAACTACTGTAAGTTGAACGGGGCAACTGTGTGAAAGCAAATGCTCACTTCCCAAGATCGACGATCTATTCCATTATCTAAATTCCTACATCCTGTCAAAATCGACTTACGCCCAGAATACTACCGGTTGTGAATCAAAACTAGCAATGTTTTGAAGATAGTCTTCAGGACTTGAATCGGGCGCTTGAAAATTTCTTGTGACACTTTGTACATTAACAAGTGCACCTATCATGCTCTTAGAGTGCTTAAATAGAGTTTTTCTCTCGAATTCATAGGCAGGTTAATGGAGGCATAAATTGACGACGTCCTCATCTGTTCAGAATAAGAAGTGAAACGCCAAGAATAATGACGATCAGTAGTGAGTAAAAGATGTGACTCTTTACTAGATTAATAAAATGTGAGTGTTGGTTGTCAGAAATAGATTTTCTGGGTCATGTTACATGATGCAACGATGTTGTAAACTACTTTTAGGCAAAGAAGGATCAGTTCTGGAATAAGAATAACCAGAAATAGTAAACGTAAATGTGTAGTTTTGGATCTAGCGGGATAGTACCGCAGATTCAAGTGAACTTTCGCTAAATACAGTTAGTATAAGACTACGATAAGTAGCAGCTGGATAGAGAAAATATCGAGTAGGTACTCTCTGTAAAAATTTGTACTGGTATCTCACATGACGATTTGAGGAAACGAAAGCTGCATGGGTATGAAGGCTTAATCTTGACAAAGGAAATTCCCCGCAAAACTGTAAATACGCCTGATGAAGCCGAACTTCCAAATGTCCTTACAATCGAGATGACATAGATTGACGCCTTGTACGGGCAGAAGTGTAAATCACTTATATTGCTCAATAAAATTGTCGGAGCAGAAATTTTTCTTAGACGGGGTATAGTAGATCACGATTCTGAATGGTATGTACAAGTCACAAAAGATCGGGAGAATCTTTTGGGTGATTATGATGATCGTATATCCCTAGAAGACGGTGTCAAAAGAACACATCAAAGACGAACATGTAGTTCGCATTTCGTGAAATCATTCGAAGTATTTGTTAAAAACAAAACCACCGCTATTAGATAGCCTTATTCCCGAACATGGTTAGACTTCCATAACGTTTTCCATATTTCTTAAGTTATATTCGACCATGATTATGTCATTAAGTATGAGGTATCTTATGTTACCATGGGGTATGGGAACTATGGTGACATTTTTGGTGTCCATTTTGGTATTTGTGGTGTTAACCGCGGTGTATGGGAACCACGGGGAAACATCATATATCAAAATACGAAATGACAAGATCTTTATGGACAAACCGAGGCGAATTCCCGAATACCAAGAAGGGCGGCTGGCAGTCAAAGTGAAGATCCGACACGTATAGTCCAAGGTTCGAGTAGGAAGGAGTTTAGTTAGTACAGAGTTTAGATGGTAGAGTACAAATTTCGAGGACGAAATTTTGTTTAAGGGGGGAAGAAATGTAATACCCTAAAAATCTGTATTATAATTTAGTAAAATTATACCTATCAAAAATAGGTGAATATGAGATATCAAATATTAAGTAATAATTATCTTATTTTCCAAGGAAAAATCTCTTAGGAAAATTAGGAAAGAGAACTATGGGGTCAAAATGACCGAAATACCCTTGAATGTATAAAAACTTAGGAAAAATTGTGAAAAATCCTAAATATCAGTGAAATAATTATTAAAAATTGAAAGGGTATATATACCTCTAATTTTGGTAAGTTGATAAATTGCAAACTTGGAGAAATTGAAGAAGAATACTCAAAAAGTATTAAAATGACTAAAATACCCTTATAAATCCTAAAATAATGCAGAGGACATGGAAACGGAAATGTCGAGTGTAAAAGTTATGAGGTAATGAGGTATTTTAAATAATAAAATTATCAACAAGTGATAATGAAGTAATTAGGTAATTATTGGCTAATTACTTAAGCATAGGCAAAGGAAATTCATAAATAATTATGTAAAACCCTAAAATTAGTGGTTTTTGGCCTAAGATTAGTATAAACATATTTGTTAATTATTTGGAAATTTTGGAGAAAAAATAGTTGAATTTAGGTATTTTTAAGCCTAAATACAAGAATGGACCAATAGGAAGATTTTGTAAAAAATTATATAAAATAATTATTAAATAATTATTTTATATATTATTAATTAATTAATTAATTAATTAATTAAAACGAAAATTAATATAATAATAATAAAAAGGACAAGAAAATCTTAAGAGGATAAGATGATAGGATTTTGTAATATAATAATCTTATAAGTAAGTACAGTGAATAGTGATCAGGTAAATAGGAAACGGATCCTGTAACATCCCAATTTTTAAAGCGGAATTTTTTTTTTTTTCAATCAGAGTAGAGCATGGGAGCGAAAGAGTAACTGATCATAACAAAATATGAACCATAGTGTAATAGAGTAATGACATTACAGTGATCCTACTGTTCAAAAGATAAGTACAAAAAGCGGTAAGATAAATCCTACCTAAGCCTACCCCCGCCGCTTCCCTATCACCGATCCGTGGTCCTCCGAATCCCGAAAGCTATAGCTGAGATTCAATTCACCGCATTGAATCTCAGTAGCAGTTAACCTTATGCTCAAATAAAACAGTATATAGACAATAGATATTCATGACATAACAAACAACATCTCATCGAAGTGTGACACTGCATGTAACATAAGCATGAAGCAATTATGTAAGGTCCTACACAACAACATTGTGACACACGACGAGACATAAGCATAAAGCAGTATGTAAAGTCCTACACAAATATAGCTCGCACATTACCTCAGTGCCACGAACACGTGTCCTCGCCGCTAGGAAAACTCAAAGCGGTATTATCATGTCTTATAACCCGTACAAGGTCAGTATGTATAACGACGACCCTAAGCGAGCCGGTATATGAACGTATCTATGACATATATGTATATGAGAGCTATAGGATTAGTGTTACAAGACGTCCGTACCTTCGTTGGCAACGTTAGGTACTACTGCGTGGAAACGTACTTTTCACGGAGAAACGTGCAAGAATCCTACGGCCGCACGTCGGCGTAACAAACAGCAGGTAATCAACGTTTCAGATATCCTATGAGAATAATGTCACTTCCATTAGTAATTTGACATTATAATCGGCATTTTAGGTAAAAATTACCATTTTGCCCCTATACCCCTACTTGGCGGAATTTCGCCAAATAGTCCGCTACATAGGCTATTTTCTTCCCAAAATTTCGCGAACTTCACGCATTTATGATTTTCGAAAATAAAGACTAAAATAGCCCTCCCATATGATACCCAATCATACTCAAAATTTAAAGGCTATTACTACCCCTAACCTTTAAAAGAGCTATAAAAACTACAACTTTTCGTGACTCGATCCCTACTATGTTTACACCTCTGCATATTTTTTCAACGCAAACAAGGCTCTAAAACATTTTTAGGAATCTTGCCACCTACTTTCTAAATCTAACTAACAATTCTACTAACTACTAAACTAAAAACTAAAGACTAAAAACTAAAGCCCGAAAGACTTACCCGTTGAAGATTTCTGCAGAACTTCCCCAGAGCTTCTCTCTCTTCTTTCTCCCTCTAGGCTCAGCCAAACAAGGGAAAATGGGATGAGAAAAATGAAGATAGGTCATGCCTTTTTATAGGCAAAAGTTGTGCCACTTTGGGTAATTTTCACATTTTCAAAACTTGTACTTTTGTTGCCTAAAGTGTAATTCTCCTTTTGTATTTTTGGCCCCCTTTTTTTTATTTTCAGCAGCCCTTGGTCGACATACAAGGGCTGATGTGTCAGCCCTTGGTTGGCCAAGAAAAGGTGACTTAGCTCACTTTATGCCCTAGTCCAATCGTTTTCCCCGATCGGTACCGATTCGCGTGATTTCGAGAATTCACAAAATTCTGGATTTACAACTCAAGACATGTTCTCACTTAGTAGAAATGTCCAAGTTAACCTAAATTTTGATTCCATATAGGCCTCCAGTATTCAGCTTGAAGTTTTCGAAAACGTGTCCGAACAGCGTCGGTCCCTAATTCGTTTTCGGGACTACCAAACTCTTGGAAATAATTCACTGACTCCAAAAATGTCTAAATAAATTCAAACCCATTCCTAAATGTTGAGTTAGAATTTATTTTCCTATTTCAAAATATGCCTATATGCATTTTTCCTATTTTGTTTTATTAGGAAAAAGCACAAACTACCTCGGAATTAACTTAGGAAGAGGTCACTTGAAGGTAAAACTCACCGATCAATATTTTACCTTGACCTTGGGATTCCTATTCCTAGATCTCTAGATAGGATCCGTTTCCTAATTTTAAAGTTACTATTCACATTTTTTTACTTTAATTAATTATATTAATATTTTAATATCAACTTGCATTGTACATATATATATATATATCATTTTTCATTCTTTTTTTTCTTTTTCTCTTGGGAAAATCGGCTGGCCCTATTTATTTTTAATAGATATTTATTTTTTATTTATTTAATTATTTAATGATTTATTTATTTAACTTTTTCCAAAAATTCCACAAAATTCTCTAATTGGTCCATTCTTGTATTTAGGCCTAAAAATACCTAAACTCAACCATTTTTCATAAAATTTCCAATTAATTAGTAAATACATTTTTACTAATTTTAAGCCAATTATCACTAATTTTTGAGCTTTACACAATTATTCTTAATTTCCTTTGCTTATACTTAAGTAATTAGCCCAATATTACTTAATTATTCTATTATCACTTGTTGGTAATTTTCTTAATTAAGACACTCCTTTATCTTCAAACTTTTGCCTTAACACTAGAATTTCCATGCCCATTGCATTAATCCATAATTGCAAGGGTATTTTGGTCTTTTATTACTTTTTGAACATTCTTGTACAATTTCTCAAAGTTCATAATTTATTAGATTACAATAATTAGAGATAATATACTCTCCTAATTTACTTGGTCACTTTTCTAACTTTTGGTATTTTTCCATAATTTCCTAAGTTATTTATGTCCCTTAGGGCATTTTGGTCATTTGGCACTTTGGCCATTAATTTCCTGATTTCCTACAGAAATTCTACTTAGAAAATAGACTATAATTATACAAGACCGGAGATTGAAATTTCACTTATCAGAAATATCCAATTTTTATTTATAATATTCCAGATAAATATCCGGGTATTACAGATCCTATCTAGAGCCCCAGAAATAGGTTTTCTGAAGTCAATGTAAAATATTGATCAGTGGATTTTTATCTTCAATTAGACTTTTCCGGAAGTTGATTCCGAGCCGGTAGAGCATTTTCCTAATAAGACGAAATAGGGAAAAATGCAGATAGGCAAATTTTTGGATCTGAAGAAAATAAATTCTAACTCAACATCTAGGAATGAGTTTGAAATTATCTGGACATATTTGGAATCAATGAATTTTTGTCCAGAGATTGATGATTCCGGAATTCCATTCTGTAACTGTCACGCTTTCCCGTAAACTTCAGACTGACTTTTGGAGCCCCGGATAGAATCAAAAATTATTTTAATTTAGACATTTTTAATAAGTAAGAAAATGTCTTCAAAGTTATGAATTCAGAATTTTGAGATTTTTCCGAGATTACACGATTGGAACACCGATCGAGGTTTTATCAGTACAAAACCTTCTTAAACAAGTTTGTGACATCATCATGATGATGCAGTGTTGTGCCACCTAAGGGGGGAAGGACGAATTGGACAAGTGGCATGGTGAGGATCTTGACATTTGGCAAAGTGCGATCCGACGGTCCAGAATACGTCTGATAAAGCATGAATAGTAACCCCAGAAAATTCTATAAATAGCAACCTTCACCTTTGCATTCTTCACACCAAAATCATTTCTCTAGTTGAACTTTCTTAGAGAGAAGTTAGAGAGAGGAGCTCTGGAGGAGGAAGGAGTCCGGGGAATTCTGCAGCGAAGCTCTGGGTAAGTTTTTCGGCACCGAGCTTTTAGTTTCCGTAGTTCTTTCAATAGTTAGAGTAGTAATGCTAGAGTAGTCTTTAATTTTTCAAGTATGATTAGATATCATATGATAGGGCTATATTAGTTTAGAATTTTGAAAATTATGATTGGGTCGAAGTTCTGACGAAATTCCGCCGATTAGGGGAATAGGGGCAAAATGGTAATTTGTACCTAAAATGCCCGTTATAATGTCAAATATTGACAAAATGATATTTATCCTTATAGGATATCTGTAGCGTTGACGTTTCCGTTGTTCCGCCAAAGTACCAATGGCACCGTCAAACAAAGGTACGTTCGCGACGTACTGTAATACTGACTCTGATGCTTATAGTCTGCTTATATATGATATGGATAGTTTCACAAGCCATGAGCGGGACTCTGTTCCGGGTCATGCACAGTGACTAAGGTAATAAACTTAGATAATCACTATTACAGCTTTACGGGTTATGGTTTTGATAATACCGATATGTTTTCCTAATTACGAGGATACGACCGTACATCGTGGCACTGGTGAATAGTGTAGGCAGATAACTTTGCTTGTAGGGTAGTTGTTATTAAATGATTATACGATGAATCGTATAGATCATAGCTGTATTTCTAAGAAATATCTCGTGGAACATATATTGTTATATAAGCATGAGTTAACTGCATACCCGAGATCCGATGGGTATTGGATCTCAGCTCTTACTATAGCATCACATCAGGTCCGGAGAGAGACCAGGACGGAGGATAAGAGGGCAGAGCCGGATAGAAGACACATGAAGATGAAGACCGCGTGGAGATCCGACCAAGGACGTCTAGTATTTGAACAGATAATGTATTAATCTTTATGAACAGGCAATTACGCCACTGTTATTGTTATAATCAGTTACTCAATGTTTTATTCCGATGCTCTACTCTGATTGAAAAATAAAAAATAAAATTGGCTCTGAAATTGGGATGTTACAGGAAGCATGCACCATAATTAAGGACATTAAGGTTGATTCATGTTTCAATCAAAAATTAGTTTATTTGGTAACCGAGTTGCTAATTTTACATATACACGTATCTACAGTTGTCAATAGCGGAGGCGTACATTTATGCATCAGGGTCAATTTTCATTAATCATCATCAATTAATTTCATACTACAAAACTTGTAATCATCATGAATCAATCAATCAATACATCAATCAATCAATTAACTTATCAGTAGAAAATTAAACTCGTAATAATACCGGCTAAATAGCCCAATTAGCTCAAAAACGTGCTAGATAAACACACCTTAAATAAATGATGTTACGTGATTAATGAGGTTTGGATATGAGAAAGAAAGTAAGCTGAATTTGAAATTAGACATTAAATCAAATATCATAATTATATTAATAATTATATTTACGTGTTCCATACATAAACAAGAAATTCACCTTCAATAATTGTAGGGATCTCCATAACTAATTGGGGTCTAACTAGATATAGTATGAGATACATGAGGCACAAGTTGAGGTAACATATAGTACCATTCTTGAGCCTTTCCTTCAAGAGTGAAGATAAGAACTTGCCTCTGCACTTCATCAACATTTGCATCCACTGATTTCATGGAATTGCAGACTGGTTGTAAAATCTTCAAATGTTTATATGGATCCTCAGTTTGCAAGCCATGGAATTTAGGCAGATTGTTCATCAATGGATTTTTTAGTTCAAAATTAACTTCAAAGGTAGTTTTCGCAGGAAAAGGGTCATAATTAGAGCATTTGAGTAGTTAACTTCCCTAATGGTTCTTCTATCTCGATTTTGAAGTCCAGTGGGACGCACATATCCCACATTAGGGCCATCACCACCATTAGCTAGGAATGTGCTAATCTTGATGCTCCATGATTAAAATGGTGATCCACAAGATGCTCTACTGGAATGTGAAAAGTAGAAGTAATATTTGGACGAGTCAATTGACCTGCTACTGTAGATTTATATTGAGTATCACCTAGCCTCTTAACTTTTTTCAAATCCTTTATAGTTTTATTAATCTCGGCGTCTAAGGGATATAGCTCAACTGTTTAATTACTTCTTCTCATACAACACCATAGCAAGTACAAACAGGAAAGACAGATCACAACTCAATCACATAGATATCTTGAATTATAGGCCGTAACCAACAATTATCAGAAATAGCCTTAAGAACAGTAGCCGCATAAGAGAGTAACAGGTCAATAGCACAACTACTGGGAAACCAGATGCAGAGGGCTACCACAACATAAACAAAGGATTGAATCGCATATTTACAAGCACTAAATATTAAGGATTTATCCTGTTTATTTTTTTTTTTTAGTCGGGAGAATTTCAGTAAAGGATTGTTATAGTCTTTAGGAATTTGAACCAAGAAATTCTGAAATGCCACTGTAGGCCAAATGAGAATAAATTTTAGGGTTAAAGTATAATTTTAGCAACGAAAATGTTTACTATGAGTTTATAGCACAATTAACCCTAAATTTAAATGCAAAATGATGTAAATACTCTTAAATTGAAATACAAGACTCAGAAAAATACAAAACAAAATCCTCAATCCTAGTGAGACGAGATGAGGCAAGTGATGCTAGACGAGAAGGGGCATATTTTTTTTGTTCTTTTTTGTTTTTTTAACAATTCATTTGATTTATTTTTTTGTACATCTTTTATTGTTATATTTTATTTTCTAAGACTTCTAAAATTACTAGGTTAAGTTTATGTATTTAATCAAATTTTCTAAAAGTTAAAATAACTATAATATGCTAATTTGAAAAGAAAAAAAATACTTTATACTCTTATTTAAGGGTTAAGGTGCAAAAATGCATATGAGCTTTTACCCAAGGTGCATCCAGTGTCATATGCTTTTCGAATGTGCAAAAATACACATGAGCTTGTAAAACCAAAGCAAAAATGCACATGTCCTTAAAAGAGGTTAACTTCTGTTAGTGGGACCCACAATATTTAAAAAATAAAAATGTCTACAATTTTGAAATTCCTTTTCTACCCTTGAAACCCTCCAGCAGCCTCCTCGCCGCCACAATCGAGAGTGTGGGAAGATGAGGCTCAAAACAAATCGCCACACTTTACCTTCTTGCGATTGGGCTCGCCCGATAATTCCGCCATGAATCCAACCCCACAAGAGTCCTGCAACATCCCATTTTTCAAAAGCAGTATAAAATTTTTTCATCAGAGTAAAGCATCGGAGTGGAAGAGTAACTGATATATATATTCAAAATGTCCACTTGCTAATTACAGAAGCGGTATAGTAACCGAGAATTTTCAAAAGTAAAGACAACAACAGAAGTCTCCACCTAGCCTCAAAGCTTCGCTGCTCCTCTCTCCTCGGTCCTTGGTTCTCCCGACTCGAAGCTATATCAAGAGCCGAGATCCGCACCGATCTCGTGTAACGGTTAACCTCATATTTACATACACAACATATGAACTACAGACAAACATATCAACAACAGTATATGTGCACTTATCGCCCAAAAGCATGCATACATATATCGCCCAATAGCATGTATAAATATATCGCCCAAAAGCATGCAGATATATCGCCCATGGCAAACATAAACATATCAACAGACCATCAACCACATATACGCACACAATACTCATACTACATACATGCATACAGTAAACATCAGAGTTAGTGTTACAGTACGCGAACGTACCTTCGTTGACGGAAATTCGGTACAATAGTTGGTCAGAATGAAATCAGGGATATCCTATCAATATAACAACGTACTTGTTAAGGATCTATCATTACGAGGGACATTATTAGTCAAAATGACTATTTTGCCCTTGACCCCCTAATCGGCGGAATTTCGCCAGCACTTCGTTACTTTGACCCTACTCTTCCAAAATTTTGACATAACTCCTACTCCAACATAATTTCCAAAATATATATCATATTGATTAGTGATTCACATCATAACAGGCATTTTAGGTACAATTTACCATTTTGCCCCTATCCTTACTAGTCGGCGGAATTTCGCCAGAGCTTTGCTACTCTAACTCTAATCTTCCAAAATTTTGCCATAACTCCGACCCTATCATGATTTTCGAAATTAATGACTAAAATACCCCTAACATATGATATCTAATCATACTTGGAAGATTAAAGACTAAACTAGCATTCCTACTCTAACTACCGAAAGAACTACGAAAGCTTAAGTACCGAAAACTTACCCGTAGCTTTTTACGCAAATTTCCCTACTCTCCTTCTCTCTAACCTCTCTCTAATTTTGGTCTGGCTCAAGAGGAATGGTGTGAAGAATGCAAAGGGGTTGAAGCCTATTTATAGGGAAAATTGTGACACTATTCACTACTTTTTCATACCGGATACAGACCGTTGGATCGCACTTCTGCAAGGTGTCTTGATCCTCTCCATGCCACTTGGCAGCCGTCCTTTCCCCCCCTTAGGTGGCATCCCTTGGCCAATCACAAGGTGCCATGTGGTCCTTTCTAGAAGGTCTCGACCAGCAAAGTTCTCGATCGGTGTCTGAATCGCGTAATCTTGTAAAATCTTAGAAATTCGGAATCATAACTTTGAAGACATTTTCTCACTCATTAGAAATGTCTGGGCTAAATAACTTTTTGATTCCATACAGGGTTCCAATGGTCCTGCGGAAGTTTTACTAAAACGTGCTTGCTATTCGGAATCAACTTCCGGAATCGTCAACCTCTAGACAAAAATTCACTAATTTCAAATATGTCAAGAAATTCTCAACTCATTCCCGCATGTTGAGTTACAATTTATTTTCTTCAAAATCCAAAATCTGCGTGACTATCCTCTTTTTTCACTGATTACCCTATTTCGTCTTATTATCAAAATGCTCCACCGATCTCTAAATAACTCCTAACAGTCTACTTCAAGATAAAAATCCACTCTTTCATATTCTTTACTGACTTTAGAAATCCTGTTCCTGGTTCTCTAGATAGGATCCAATCTCTATCGGTGTTTATTTTCTTTTTACTTTTTACTTTATTTATTTTTAAATCAAGTGTTTATTTATAACACTCCACCTTCATTTCCATTTCATTTTTTTTTTCTTTTTTCCCCTCAACATGTCAGCACACACACATGTCCCCTTTTTTCATTTCTCGTGGTTTTTGTCCCACAGTGTATGTGGATTTGGCTAAGCTAAAGGAGGAGTGTCATCTTGACCTTTCTCCTTGGCTAGAGCAATTCAAAAATTTGCTGGCCATATATACTCCTTATAGTCCCAACATTGTTAGGCAATTTTACTTCAATATGTCTATGGCCAATAAATTGGATAAACGTGGTAAAATTGTTGAAGATAAAGTCATTACATCGTTAGAGGTGTCTCCATCACTTTGTCTCGCAGAAATTATCAATTCCCTTCTTTTAATTGATAATCCTCCACCTCGTGCGATATTGGTTATAATTCTAGAAAGTTTTTCGAAATTCTTAGACCAAAGCGAACCATTGGGCCTCTGAAATTTTCTCCGTGGTAATGCCCCACACACGTGGGCTCTGTGGTATATATACTCCAGAAATCTTGTTCAAAAGGGGAAGAACTTTACTCATTTTAATTTCACAGACTATATGTTGTTTGCCTCTCTGATAGACAAAGTGCCTTTCAACATAGGCCACTGGGTCTATCAAGAAATGAAGCGTTTTAGGTTTGAATCCTCTTCATCAGCCACTATTCCCTATCCAAATCTTGTTTCCCATATTCTTTATCTTCACAAAATATGGTACCTTGACAATTATGAAAAACCTGTCAAGCCTTTGATGTTTGGTCAAGTTCACCTGAACTTCATGAAAATCTCCTTTAAAGAGGGCTCAGGACAGTCCAGAGCTCCTTCTAGATCAAAAGCTTCTGTATCTAGACCAGTTGAGGATCTTCAGGATCAAACTTCTCCCTCTCAGTCTCAACCTGCTCCACACTCATCCAATCTACTTTCCAATATCCAGCGCATTGTGGAAAAGGCTATGCAAGAGACATTTGGCACCCTTCAGACAACTCTCACAGCTCAACACTATGAGTTGTCAAGTAAGCTAGAATCTGAAGTTGGGAAATTGATTGAGGATGTCACTTCCAAGCAAGATGCTCAAACAGAAATCATGGAATCATTGGATGGCAGAGTGGGAAATCTTGAAGGCCATTTTGATGATCTTGGATTCAAAATTGAGCAAATTCACACAATCTTTCATATGGTGGACTCCAAGATGGACACGATCTTACATGGCTCAGATGATGCTGGTCCATCAAAAGTAATCCCTTCACCTCCACCCTCTCCTAAACCTGAAGAAACCTTTCAGACTCCTCCTAACTCTTTTGTCCCTCCAAGTATTCTTGTGCCTACTACTTTACGCTCTGCTTCTGGCAATACCAGAGAACTTTGATGAGCATTCCAACTCCTCCACTCATCACTTACTCACCCCTTCCAGACCTCACTCTCCACTACCTACCACCTCTCCTCTCGATCCTTCATCACTCTCACTCACCATCTATTCCCCCATCCCTATTCTCCAAGCCTTACATGCTTCCCTCACCTCTGATCCCTCCTTTTTGCCTGATGACAAAGGAGGAGAGAAAGCCAAGTAGTCATTGCAGTATGAACAACAAATGAAGATATATATATATATAGCAGCTGCAGTACATTTTGTAGTACATTATCTGTTCTAACTTTGTTTAAGATACTAAGGAACTTTTTGTATAAAGGGCATGTATGTTCTAACTATGGTTGAATGCAAAGGAACATTTTCTATATATTTTCTATATGTTATCTGCAATGAATGATAATTAAATGCTTATCTTTATATGTGTCTCAAATTTCCAAGACTTGAAACTTTTTGATTCACAAGTGTTGTCATCATCAAAAAGGGGAGAATGTTAGTTCTCCATAAGTTTTGATGATAACTGAAAATTGTAAATCAAAAAGTTGTTCATGATCAAACTATTTTAATTAGGATGACTCGAGTCAAGGTAAATGACTCCAGGTCATATATAAGTCGGCGAAACCTCCGATATAATTTTACATATGACTCGAAACAACATGTATGACTCCGGTCATGTTATGTTTTTTCGTCTCTCGTCTCGATTATATGTTAATAATGACTCGAGTTACGTTAAATGACTCCAGTCATATATAAGTCGACAGAAACCTCTGATATAAGTTTTACTGATATGACTCGAGTCAACATGTATGACTCCAGTCATGTTATAAGCTTTTTCGTCTCTGTCTGATTGTATTTTAATAATGACTCGAGTCAAGGTAGATGACTCCAGTCAAGTTATCAGAAGTTCTTCTCTGTTTGCAAAAATCCACAATCATGACTCCAGTCATCAAGGATGACTCGAGTCGTCTCAGTTGAATTTCAAGACAATGACTCCAGTCAAGTGACATGACTCGAGTCAACCTTTGCGAACTTCTTCTCTGTCTGATAAACTCACTAAGATGACTCCAGTCATACACGAATGACTCGAGTCATGTTCGCTGAATATCTGAGAATCGCTGATACGTAGCTCTCTGATTATGTCTAACGTCCAGATTCCATATTGGGTACCTCTTATTATTAACTGTGATCGAAATTAGCTTATTCCTAATATGTTTACTCACACAACGGAAATGTCCCCTTTTAATGAGGATTTTTGCAGAAATGGAATTATACAGATATGCTCCAATCGCCTATGATTTTCCTCCAAGTTCAAAGCAATATAAATATATAGACTTCAGCTGCACAAGATAGAACTAAGAATCGCACATACAGTAACGAAAAGATAGACAAGAGCTTGCTTCTTTTCTGATAGCTATTCTGTAATACTCTGATCTTCAGTGCTCATTTACATCTGCTCTTTCTAGAGAGTTTGTATTCTATTATCATTTCCTTGTAAGAGTCTCATAGTTTTTGGGACTTTGGGATTGGGTCTTTGATTACATCTTGTAAGGGGGAGTGTAATTTGAGAGAGAGAGAATTGCTCCGAGTGTTATTGAGTGTGTAATCATTTGATCGCAAGTTAGTGAAATCCCGGAGTGTATCTGGGGACTGGACGTAGGTCAAGGATTAGGACCGAACCAGTATAAATTTCCTTGTGTTCATCTCCTTCTTCTCCCTTCGTTTCTTCTGTTTTAAACTTGCAAGAAAATTATATAATACCAATTCACCCCCCCTCTTGGTAATATTCCGACTTTCAGTATCATCACTATTCTTGACTGGAAAGAGTTGCAGAGGATGAAAGTTGGGAGGGAGAGGGTTTTTTCTGAGATGAGGGCATTTTGGTATTTTCATAATATACTTAACGTTTGTTAAGACAATTTAACCGTGATGGTATTTTTACTCTGGTTTTACAAGCTCATGTACATTTTTGCACCTCTAAAAAGCATATGGTACTAGATGCACCTTCAGTAAAAGCTCATGTGCATTTTTACACCTTAACCCCTTATTTAATCATACTTATTATCTTATTGATTTTGTCCTCCTAAAAAAATTATGGTTTAGTGTACTTATCTTTGTACAAAAGTGTTCCAAAACGCCTAGATCTAATAGGCCAGCAAACATTCTCCCATTTGATCAAATAAATATGTATTCTATATTTACGCCTCCCCAAAAGAAGTCACAACACGTACTATTTGACATTAATCTCCTTGCATTAGACAAGAGTTGTGATTTCCAAGCTTTCAGATGAGACACAAACTTTATTATTACTCTCTTAGTGAAAATAGCTGCTTTGCTCTTTCTATTTTTTGGCGTGTCAGGAAAAAAAAATACTTTTTATTTTTTATTTTAGTGGAAACTAATGGATAAACAAGAATTGAAAGTTCCCCTCCGGCCGCCATATCTATACAAATAGAATAACACATTTATACAGAATGGTAAAGGGACCCTCCTACCCCGTGTGGGGCTAATAGTTTTCATTTTCCATCTCTTGGAAAACCCTTTTCGGTCCGCATAGCCCTATCCCCTCTAGGGATATTTTAGTGATAGGTTTCTTTTCCCGAAGAAGAAGGAATGACGGTATTTAGGGAATAAGCATTGGCCAACTCTGTACCAGCAGCCGCGATAAGACTGAGGATGCAAGCATTATCCAGAATGATTGGGCGTAAAACGTCTGTAGGTGGCTTTTTAAGTTTGCCGTCGGTAGGGTCGCGGCCATAAGAAAAAAATATTTAAGGCAAAAGGTGACTTTTAATCGAGCACCATTTTCGATTTACTCTTACTATTCGAGACACTAGAGAGAACATTAAAGTGCTAGTGGCAAGATTAATTATTCAAGAGGGAGTGAACTGAGTAATTAATAAATAACTTAAATTGAAATACAAATAAAACAAGTAATGAGTTAGATAAATATCACCATAATAATAAGAAAGCATAGAAGAGAGAATGTACTATTGATTTATACTTGTTTGTTCTATCACTTAACCTACATCTAGTCCCTATAACACCTATGAGTATTTCACTAGCTATAATCTTCCAAGATTTCAATGAGCTCTTGGTGCTTCAGTACTATCAGTTGCCACACCGATAATCACTGCCCCTTACTGTAAGAGTATAAATCAGCTCAAGCTTACAAATAATTAGTCTCTCTCCATAGAGTGTTTGTGCTAATAACTGAAGTACTACAGTATATTTTATCTTTCCATAGGATAGTATAATCATATTGTTTGTATGCGTGTTCTCTTCTTTCTTTTTAGTGAATGCACTTTCTTTTATATCTTTCTTTTGTATTACTCTAGAGTTACGTTCCCAACCCGATGGTTTAGATTGTGAGCTAGAGGAAAGAAAGCTCCTTGATTATTTTTCCTTGAAGATTTGTCATAGATTTTTAGGATAATTTCCAAGATATAAAACTACATGATCTAGAGATCACGGTAAGTGATACCAATGTTGGGCAAGGCGAGCCGTCAATTACCCTCAAGCATTTACCTAGGCACCCACGAGCTAGGATGCATCCCCCAACGTCTTGACCAACTCCAGAATCGAACCCCCTCTCTTTGGTGAGAGTATCCGACCTCTTTGCTAGTTGAACCTAAAGACGAGGGGTTATTCTAGAATATTAAACTAACAATGTATAGTTTAAGCATATTAATAAAATAGTACTCCCTCCGGTCCTAATTATAGGAGCTATTTAACCGATTTTGGGAGAATTAAGGAGAGGAGTTAAATTAGTTAATTTTACTCATTTTCCTAAAATGTCCTTATATAAATTTAAAATGACACAAGTTGCTCTAATTATAAGTGTTTCTAATTTGCCTTACGTTAGACATCCATGACATATTAGTTTAGTATATATGTATATTAGTTGTTTTTTATATAGCCATGTGTATACATATAGATCTAATTTTCTTTTCACACGCTTTCTAATTGAAATAATGGTATTGCTACACACACACACACACACACAGATATACATATATATATACACACACATATATAAATGCTTCTAATACTAAGTATAAATAGGGGTATTATAGGAAAAAATTGACAAAATTAAAACTTGCTCTTATAATTAGGACCAAAACCAACTCCAAAATTTGTTCCTATAATTAGGACCGGAGGGAGTACCATAATGTGATTAGAAGCATGAAACCAATTAGTTGTGGGTTGGGCTTGACGAATGTTCATTTAGAATATAGCACCTATAGCCCGTAGTAAGAATAATTGAATAATGAAAAGAAGTCATATTTCTTCTTATGATTTTTTCTAACTTTATAAATGGATGAATCTTATTGAATAAAAACTAGACACTAACTGCGATATAACTGAAAGTAAAACATAACAAGATGAAGGACCAGGAATTTATGCAGTGATCATCTTTGTAAAACTACTTGATACTCCATCTGGTCTTAATTATAAGACAACATTTGAGAGTTAGTTTTGGTTCTAACTATAGGAAAAAGTTCTAATTTTTGTCAATTTCTTTCTAAAATACCCCTACCGATATTTTCTCAATAATAATTAAACACAATAATAATTTAATAATGCACCTATATATTCTATAAAGTAAGTAATACTTACAACTCATTAATGTCACGTACACATCAATTTTATTGTTTTTTTTAATAAAATAATTTTGAGCATTTTTTATCATATTTTTTTCATATCACCCCTATTAATACTTCCTTCATAATAATTAATTTAATAACACGCTTATTTTTTATTAAGTATGCCCTAATTAATGAGGGGTAAGTACGAGAGAGAGAGAGAAATAGAATAAATGTAAATCACTAATATTTCAAGTTGATGGCTGAATAAAACCGGCATAATTGATGTATCGAAAATTCAGAGTTGGGCCGCAAGTGATAATGAAATGGGCCTATGGGATGAAAAGACTATGGAAGCAATGTCACATGTCCAAGCCTACCACTGTGTGAGTGTCCACATCTTTAAATAAGATCATTACCCCTCGTCTTTGGGCTCAACTGGCAAAGGGGTTGGACACTCTCACCAAAGGGAAAGGGTTCGATCCTGGAGTTAGTCAAGGCGCTGGAGGAGGCATCCTAACTCCTAGGTGCCTAGATAAACGCCTGAGGGTAATAGACGGCTCGCCCTGCCCAACATCGATATCACCTAGGAAGAAGGGAGATTTCACCCTGCCCTTGGATCGTGGGTGAACCCAACCTATTTCCTAAAATTTTTTTTATCAAAATAAAATAAAATAAAAATAAGATCATTTTAGGAAAATGAATGAAATTAACTAAATTAACTCATATCCTTAATCTCTCCAAAATCTGATAAATAGGTCTTATAATTAGAACTAGAGGGAATATGTCCCTACTTTGTTATATATTTTTATATTTATATATGAGATTTTATCATTGTTATTTTTCTTAAAAGTAATTATTATGATTATTTTGGATTAGAAGATATTGCACAAAATAAATGCTAAAAATGATAGAATTTTTATATGTTATTTCCGAGATTAAATTGATTTGCACGAAGGTATTCTTGGTTGTGTTTATTGTAGGGAAATTAAGGAGTTTTTTTTTTTTTTTTAAGTCAAAAGGATAATCAATCATAGAAAGAAGGTGGAAAATCGCATAGGTTGAAGGATCCATCAAAACAATGGCTTAAGGTTGCTTTTGGGCCAAATTACAACATCGTTAGGACCCATATGTGTTAACCTTTGA
The DNA here is from genome assembly GCA_025563575.1 of Acacia pycnantha. Lineage (NCBI taxonomy): Eukaryota > Viridiplantae > Streptophyta > Magnoliopsida > Fabales > Fabaceae > Acacia > Acacia pycnantha. The sequence continues at coordinate 13,161 of JAMWYP010000774.1, read as the reverse complement.
CTTATACTCCTTAAGTGGGCCCTATGACACCCACTTAAGCCCAAATGCATGTCTTCTATGACTACCCATGAAAACAAAAAACGTGGCTACTTGGGAGGCATCCTAACTCTTGGGTGCTTAGGTAAACGTTTGAGAGTAATAGACGGCTTGACTTGCCCAACATTGGTATGACCTAGGAGGAAGAAAGATTTTTTTCATGTTCTTGAATCATGGGTGAGCCCAACTCCTTTCCTAAACTTTTTTTAGCAAAAAAATAATGAAGGGTAGGAGGTGATTTCACATGGTTACCTCCTTTCCAAGTCATAAGAAGGCGTTACCTCATTAATGAAGGGTATGAGGGTCATTTTGTACGATTTCTTCTCGCACAAGCTACCATATGGCACCACATTAGGAAGATGGAGACTAAGCCTTGCACCGTTTCCACATGTCATTATGAGAATTAATTAGCGATAATTCATAAAATCCAAAGGATATTATAAAATCTCAATTCTCATGATGTCACATACCAAAGGACATAATTAAATATAATTCAAAAACTAATTTAATTTAAATTATTATGTCTTTTTAGCTCTTGAGAATTAAATTTAATCCTCTTGCTAAAAGATATTCAAAAAAAAACGCAAGTGTCAATATCTCTTCAATTATCAAGGGCTAAATAATCATTTTTCCAAAACCTTTTAGAAGAAATCATGTTATCTCATCATCCTTTATCTAAAACCTAAATTCATATGCAAGAAGGCTATAAAAGGGACCCTAAGGCTTCATTCCAAGAACATGACCACAACATGACCAGACACCACACTTCTCTTCTTATAACATATGGATGATTATATATATGAATATGACGGTTGTCTATTATAGGGTTTGACGTTTGAATAATTCTACTGTTAGATCAACAAATTGTAGTTGGGTTATTATATGCTGGGTTAAGGTGTAATAATTGATTAATTAATTGAGACCTAAGGATGTTGTCTAAGGTATTTATATTAGACTTTGTTCTGTCGGAGAACATAAGTGTCTAACCTTAGGTAGGCTAGTATGTAGATATAGGATCAAACAACTCTCCCCAAGAATCTATGGATGAGATACCTAAGAGGATTGGAGATCACAGAGCACCAGGACTTGACCTAGGATCGATACCTAGGGCCTACGTACCCTGAAGAGGGATCAAAGTCCACGTAGTTCGATGATACTGGAGGCGTTTAGCCAAGGGGGTGGTGTGTGTGCTCTGTGTGCATTATATGCAATTGAGAGAGAGCTTAGAAGATGTGTACCTCTTTAGGTTAACCAACTATATATAGAGGCTACCTTAGGGTTAGGGTTTGGATTTGTTGGGCCTCTTGTGCCTCCAAGCCCAAATGTATTAGATGTCTCCTGATGGGCCACACCTTGGTTGAGCCTAGTATTTTATTCCATAACAGTTGCCCCCAAGCAAAGTTGTTCGTGTCTACGAAATTTGCGAGATTAATTGACTGCTTTCTGAGATCCCTTGAATCCGAAATTGCTTTCGTAGCAATTTTCCCGGGCTAATTGTCTGGTTTATATTCCTGCATTTAATAACATATAAGCAAATCACAATATACGGAAAATACTTACGGTTTGTGCAAATCGTTCAACGTGCTCATTTCGGATACTTGTCCGAGCTTGCATTAAACTTTCCACTTTGCATTAATGCCGGTTATTGATAACATGATTTTCCACTAACAACTCGTAATCCACTCTGTTGCCCCCCAGCCTGGTAGTTCAGGCCTCTGAGCTGCCAGGATGTACGTTTTAACCATTATTTCTGCGGAGCCTGGATTTCAACCAGATTCAGTGAAGTCGGGGTCCGCCTTCATCCCTTTCGTAAGGACGGACTCCACAATCTAACCGGGATCCAATTAAGGAGCGAGGATTTAATCGTATAAAACAGACTTTGACATGATTCATGAAAACGAGTTTGTGCACCTCGGATTCACGCATGTTTAAACTGGACGTGATTTTCGAAAACAAGTTTGTTTACTCAGATTCCTACACGTTTAGATTGCACATGATTTTCGGAACCGGGTTTCTGTACCTCGGATTCCTACATGTTTAATTTGTACATGATTTTCGGAAATGGGTTTATGTACCTCGGATTCCTACATGTTTAATTTGTACATGATTTTCGGAAACGGGTTTATGTACCTCGGATTCCTACATGTTTAATTTGTACATGATTTTCGAAAGCGGGTTTCTTTACCCTGAATTCTACATGTTTAATTTGAACATGATTTTCGGAACCGGGTTTATGTACCTCGGATTCCTACATGTTTAATTTGTACATGATTTTCGAAAGCGGGTTTCTTTACCCTGAATTCTACATATTTAATTTGAAAATGTTTTTCGGAACCGGGTTTATGTACCTCAGATTCCTACATGTTTAACTGGACATTGTAATACCCTAAAAACTGACTTAGGGTAAATATCATAAATTAATAAAATATACCTATTGAAAATAGGTGAATATGATGTTTCAAATAATAAGTTATAATTATCTTATTTTTAAGGTAATTTCTAGTGAAATTGGAAGAAATAGAGTGTTAAAAGGCCCTAAATGAATCTAGGAGCCACAAAATACTGTGATAAATTCTGAGAGACAATAAAATAATTATTAAAAATAGGAGAATATGTTGTCTCTAATTTAGATAATTTTTAGGATTATTTCCCTTGAAAAATAATGAGGAGAAAATCAAAAAGTATTGTGGGGCCATAATTGACCCCATGAGTTTTAATATTTTATGTGAGGCATAAAATACCAATGTAAGTCCAATAGTTGTGAGAAAATAATTAATCCTAATTAAGAAAATTTTCAACAATTAGTAAGGGATTAATTAAGTAATTTTTGGTTAATTGTTAAGCTTGGATTAAGGGAAAATCCAAGAATAATTATGTAAAACCCTATAATTAGTGGTTTATGGCTAAAATTAGCATAAAATATATTTGTTAATTAATGGGAAAATATGAAGAAAAATTGGTGAGATTAAGTAATTTTAAGCCTAAATCAAAGTATGGACCAATAGGAAACTTTGTGGAAAAACTATGAAAAATAATTATTAAATAATTAAAAATATATATTATTAATTAAATAATTAATTAAAAAACGAAAATAAATAATAATAAAAAGGGGCAGCCGAATTTTGAGGGGAAAATAGGATAAGAATGAAGAGAAAAATATCATGATATTTTTGTTGCAAGTTGTATTAAAATAACAATATATTCTGTAAAAAAGCAAACAGGATAAATGACCACGGATATAAATTAAATCCTATCTAGAAAGCCATGAATAAGGTTTTTAAGGTCAGAGTATTTTATAGACAAGTGAATTTTTATCTCGGATTGAGCTGTCTCAAAAGTCATTTAGAGGCCAGGCGGAATGCCTTTGTAATAAGATGAAAAAAAGAAATAAGGCGAGATAGTAGAAATGAAAACCTATAGAAAATAAATCATAACTCAATATCGGGATGAATTGATAAACAAGCTGGACGTTTATGAATCGGTGAATTTTGTCCGAGTTGACGTTAAAAGCGATTTAAAATGGCAAGAGCGTTTATCCGAAAATCTTCAGCGGAACCAATGACACCCTGAATGGGATCAAAAATTTAGTTGACCCAAGTATTTTGGAAGAGGAAGAAAAGATCTTCAGGGCTATGTTCCCGGATTTTTGAGATTTTACAAGATAACGCGATTCGAACACCGATCAGGGGATTTTATCGGTAAAATCCCATAAAGCAAAATGAAAGGAGCAGAAGAGGCCAACAAGGCCATACTCTTGGCCAAGTATTTCGCATGGAGGAGAATGTGCCACCTCCCAAACCCTAATTTCCATGGTTAGAATTGAAGGAAAGTTTTGGAGAAAATTACCTAAGTTGGCCCATTTTTCTTCTATAAATAGGCACCACTTCCCTTTGAATTCTTCACACCAAATGATCTTGCATAATTCGAAAGTTAGAGAGAAGTTAGAGAGAGGAGCTCTAGAGAAAGTTGTAGTGAAGTTCTTCAACGTGTAAGTTCTTCGGTTCTAGTCTTTAGTTCGGTAGTTCTTGAAGTTCTAGGGTAGATGTTGTTTTGATCTTTAATCTTCCAAGTATGATTAGATATCATGTTTTAGGGGTAATTAAGGTATTAATTTCGAAAATAATGTTGGAGGAAGAGTTATGGCAAAATTTTGGAAGATTAGAGTCAAAGTAACGAAGTCTTTGGCGAAATTCCGCAGATTAAGGGCATCAGGGGCAAAATGGTCATTTATGTCTAAAATGCCTGTTATGATGTCAAATGTTAATAGAATGTGATATTATCCTTATAGGATATCTGTAATCACGAACCGCTGTTGTACCGCTGTCGTACCGCTGTCAAACATGTCGTTTTCCGTTTTCTGATAGAAGTATCATTTACCGTCAACGAAGGTACGTTCGCGTACTGTAACACTAATCTGATGTTTAATGTATGCGTATATGTGCTATGTGTATGGTATGCTTTCATGAAGTAGCTGATAGCTCTGTGATATGTATATGTACTGTTGTTATACTTGCTGGGTATTGGGATACGATTGCTAGGTGTGAAATGCTAGGTGTGAAACGATTGATAGGTGTGAAACGTATGCTAGGTGTGACACGATAGCTAGGTGTGACACATTTGCTAGGGCGTTATGTGCTGTTGGGATATGTTTGTTTGCTGTATGATTATCTGTAATGCATATGTTGTGTATGTAAATATGAGGTTAACCGTTACCTGAGATCCGGTGCGGATCTCAGCTCTTAACATAGCAACAGGGTCAGAAGGACCGAGGACCGAGGACCGAGGACCGAGGAGAGAGGAAAGCAGCAAGTTCAAGGATCTGACTGAAGACTTTCCGTTGTTGTCCTTTACTTTTGAAAACTCTCGGTTATTGAACCGTTTCTGTAATTAGCCTGTGGGCATTTTGAATATATATATCAGTTACACTCTTGCTCCGATGCTCTACTCTGATGAAAAAATTTTATATTGCTTTTGAAAAAATGGATGTTACAGACATGATTTTCGAAAACGAGTTTCTTTACTCAGAATTCATACATGTTTAGAGATTGGGCGGCATTGTCACCTTTACACGGAGCCCGAATTTAACCAGATTCGGTTTAACCGGGGTCCATTTTCAAAACTTTTCACGGAACCCGGATTTAAACCAGATTCAGTTTAACCGGGTCCGCCTTCTATATTTATGAGTATTCTTCAGATACTTACTTTTCACAATTGCCTTGCAAACTCAGATTCTCCCTCATTGAACAGAACAAAGCCTTGCATATATGGCCATTTTGAGTGCATATTATCATACACCATAAACCTCTGATGCAATTTACCACATTTGGCATACATGGTCACAATTTTTGATCTCAGAGAAGCAATTTTTAACTGCTATAGTTCAATCACAAACTATCCATGGATGATAATGAGAAAGACATATATAACCTATTAAAATCATCTGCTAGAGGTGGATTATTGCTATGACAGGTTAATACCATTGCAACTTTAAAACAATAATCTAGAAGCGAACCAAAACGGTGGGCCCCAGCTTGCATAAGATATGGAAGCGTATTCCATACTTTGATTCATGACTACTTTAATTACACCCATTCAACAAACTCTGCGATGGAGAAGGAGCATAATTCTTGCCAAGTGTCAACTGGTATTGAAAGATGAATTTACTTCATATCTTTATCATGGTTTTGATTCATGCACGTGCTTTGCTTTTCACCTTGCTTCAACCTTTATAATAAATGTCCTCCAAGGATTTATTACTATAGCAACACCAGGTGCATCTTTCAAATGAGCAACCTTAGCAAAGACATCAGTAATTTTTCAAATGCAGGACTCAGTCATTATCTCTCAACACGTTCAATCTCTCGCGTGAGTTTTGGCCTGGTTGCTCTTTTTGACAGTTTTTCTAAGACTAAGCGGTCAGCCCCAAGAAATACTATCATTCTCTATTTTGCTTCAACAAAAACATAAACAAGGGCATGTACCTTTAATCATCCAGAACACCTCTGAGACTGTGAAGAAGCGAAGTAACTTTGAAGGTGAATTAATCGCACCAACATCCAAGGCACAGTTCCTACTTTTAAAGTAGTCCTTCAAATCACAACCATTTGCAATATACAGTTGGGGGATCTTGTAGAAATCTTTTTTTGCAATTCTTCTTTAATAGAGACAAGCAGGTTTTGAAGCATTGAAGCATCTTCCCTCCATTGAGCTTTTGAATTGTAAATTATGTTTCTCCTCAGCTTCACATATCATTGACCATGAGAGAATCTGGCATCACTCCTTCCGAGTGTTCATATACTAACATAATGAACTCATGTGCAAAATTTTCTTCATTACGGCAAGGGCAGCAGATTCATGCACACATTACAAAAGATGGCCATGTTGATTTTAAACTTTAAGTGGGGGCTTGCCTTTTCTGATACGCCATTTGCAAGAAACTTGATTAATTCTGGCTTGTCATCAGCATATGGAAGTGGCATTCAATCTTCTGCGAATCATTGACATCTATTTATCATGGTTGTCCATGATATAATGTCATCGATTTTTGTTCAGTAAAAATCTTTGAACCTTCCTCAAGACTCCTAAAGTGATGACACACTTTGAAATCATAGAAGGCCATCTCTTGACCATCTTAATCAGAGATTTTCGGTAAAGGGATCTTGGAACGGGTTCAGACTCATTGGAGATTAGAGGCTTGAAACTCGGCATATCCGAAACACGGAACTGTTTATAAGATACATCTCTCTATATCCCAAATTCAGTGTGCAGAACGAAGGCGATGAACCCTTTGTACATCTCGGCATGAACTTCAAACTCGACACCTCTAAACCTCGGTACCAAGCATATCTCGGCCTACACCCCCTCTCGGAAAGTGCCTGGTAATCTCATCATCTCGACTAGTGAACCCGCCTCCAGTTATCTTGGATCTGTCACCATCTCGGACTCTGCTCCTTTTCCATTTCATGAAGAGGATCCTGGCCTCTGTCTGCTACTACCTCCCAACAGGAAACCATTGAAGGCATCGTAGCATCTCTAGACCATGTGTATTTTGTTGCATGTGAAAATCCAGGTGTCAAATGCTCGCCATTGCTGCATGTAAAGTTGCTCTATTCGAACTCACGATTCAAACACAGTGTGGGTTTGGTTGTATGCCGACTTCAAGTATATGCCGACCTTGGATACCTCGGCTCAAAACCTCTGATATGTATAGTGCAGAATCTCGGCGAATAACTCAGTGGAAGCATCTCGGCAATCTCAGATATCCTGCCACTCAAAGAATCTCAGCACACAGCTTCGGCATACCATCTCGGATCCGATTTGCTTTTGGAGCTGGATCTGCCTCATTATCATAAAATGCAACTGCACAATTTGCAAAGAAGCTTTTTCTTCCTTTATCTTGCACGCAGTGACCATACTCGTTTTGAAATTCCTGGCATCTGATTTTCCGCAGCTCCGAAATATGCGTCTCGGCTATTAATAATCTCGGCATCGATCCTCTCCATTCTGGAATCTAATACCTCAAATAGTAGTCCCGGTAGTGGACAAGAGAATGGGAGGTGAGAGCCGCCGTTATTGCTTCACCATGTTTAATCACTGGGAAACTGAGAAAGATGTCATACATTCCCAGGATCTCGGCTTCACTCTTTTGCCGGGTTGAGCGATCTCGGCATTGTTTTGATGATGCCTGGTTGATGTCGTTGCTTGGACCAGCTTACACGATGCTTGGTTGACGTCACTGCTTGGACCAGCTTACACAACTCAACATGGCACATCATCATCTTTTCATCCCAACTTCCCCCATTCAACAAACATTGCTTCAACACATGATGCTTTGAAGGAACCAATGCGTGGCTATAAGTGAAAGAAACCACCATCCTTCAATACACTAGGGTTCACAATCCTGTCAACAGCATCATGGGTTGACCTTGGTTCTTCTGTTTGATCTTGGCTTTCCCACATCTCTCGGCCAAGACGTACATAGCAACATGACAAATTATACGCCTGAAATATAACGAGTGGATGGGTTGGTGACTGGACCTGAAACCTGTTCCGATGTGCGCTTCTCACCCACGTCACGGGTTGCTATTTCGGTAACCCTTTCCCCAGATCGACACATGCGACTTTTGTTCTTTAATTTTTAATAAAAAGCCTATGAGAATAGGCAAGAACCTAGGTCTCGAATCTTCTTCTCGGCCTCCCTTGTCGGCTCCCAGGACATTATCATCCCCTGGAATCTGAATGGCGACAAACTTGTGGCAGAGTGGATCCTCGTGCAACAAAGGAGCAGCGGAATAAATAAAGCAGTGGGCGTCCTCTTCTATGTGAATTCGCCAATAACTTATTAGATTCGCTTTCGCTGGCAGCATTGGAGCAAATAGAGAAAGACCTTTGGTTTGATTGGTTTCAGAATCCAGGAAACTAGAACCACGAATTGAATTGTCTATTCACACCCCAATGATCTACAAGCCTATAAAAGTTGAAGATTTACAAGCCTGTGAAAATTTTTGGCTGCATAACGTCTTCTTCGTAAAAAGTGTCTCCAGCGGATCCCTAATTGCTCGTTTGGCAACTGGAAATTGGAATTATTGACCATCTTTGGTCGCAGGAATCAGAAATTTACCGACTCCCCACAGACGGCGCCAATGTTCTGTCGTAGAACATAAGTGTCTAACCCTAGGTGGGCTAGTATGTAGATATAGGATCAAATAGCTCTCCCCCAAGTATCTATGGATGAGATACCTAAGAGGATTGGAGATCACAGAGCATCAGGACTTGACCTAGGATCGATACCTAGGGCCTACGTACCCTGAAGAGGGATCAAAGTCCACGTAGTTCGATGATACTGGAGGCGTTTAACCAAGGGTGGTGTGTGTGCTCTGTGTGCAGTATATGCAATTGAGAGAGAGCTTAGAAGATGTGTACCTATTTAGGTTAACCAACTATATATAGAGGCTACCTTAGGGTTAGGGTTTGGACTTGTTGGGCCTCTTCTGCCTCCAAGCCCAAATGTATTAGATGTCTCTTGATGGGCCACACCTTGGATGAGCCTAGTATTTTATTCCATAACAGACTTGGTAATATTTATACACTCCATATCCATTGTTGAACTATGACGGCCACTAATCTATTCTCAAGAAGATTCATCATATCTTGTGTCTGTTTGTCTTTTATTTTATTTTTATTTTTGATTTTATTATTAAAAATCCTAAAAATTACTCTTTTCTTAATTTCTTGAGTCTTTCACACTTAGTTAGTTGAAGAATTAAATACTATTGACTTACCTATGTTGTGCCACTATACTGCATAATTTAGTATTAATTTTAACTCTAACGACAAGCGTGATCACTACTCCATTGAAGAGCAAGTGTAAGAGGAAGTTAGAATGGAGAAGGAATGATCCATTAAATACTATTGACTCTGTGCAAGAGAATACGACCTATGCAACGCTGAGCACATACAAGAATCACAACACCCATGAGGAGAGGAAAGAGAACGAAGTTGTGAACTAAGGAAGTAATTAAGGAAGGAGAGATTTCGAGAGAGAACTAGAGAGGGGAGGCAGTGAAGGTTTTTTTTTTTTTCCGGTTTCTCATTTAATTCAGCATAGCCAATAAATATATATACGTATATTTATTTTCTCCAAAATGAATGGGAAAATAAAACAGCTTAAGATATACAATAGGGTTGGAAGAGATATTTTAAGAATAACATATTTAAATTCTAAACCAACGTTAACATATAAACCTTCTAAAAGAGATAACATATATTCTCAAAACAAAATTAAATTCTCATTTGATGTGTTTAAACTAAATTACAATATAACAATGAGGTATTAATACTAATTACTCCCTCCGGTCCTAATTATAAGATATATTTAACCGATTTTGGATGGATTAAGGATAGAGGTTAAATTAGTTTATTTTACTCATTTTCCTAAAATGTCTTTATATAAATTATGCTCTTCGACTACCTTATTGATTTCACATAATCCCTTATTCATATCAATAGGGGTATTTTAGGAAGAAATCGACAAAAATTATAATGTTGTCATATAATTAGGACAAAAAAAAACTCTCAAATATTGTCTTATAATTAGGACCGGAGGGAGTATTATTTTTTCTATATTTAAATATATATTTTTTTTAAAAAAATTGAATTCTTTTTTTACTTATTTCATCAATTAATCAATTATTGGCCATCTTAAGAATTCTCAAATAAATATTCGGTCATTACAATGATGGTTGAGGGGTTTTTTTGTTTTTCAATTATAGATTATGTGTTTGAATTAGAGCCGGGAAATTAGGCCGGTCCATTTTGTAATACCCTAAAAAGCGTATTCATGATAAATATCATAAATTAGAAAATAATACCTATTGAAAATAGGTGAATATGTGGTGTCAAATTTTTAGGGAAAAAATCTCTTGAAAATTAGAGTGCCAAAATTACGAAAATGCCCTTGTGGAGCATAATATGACTTAAGGAAATTATGAAAAATCCTTAAAGGCAATAAAATAATTATTAAAAATTAGAGAGTATGTTGTCTCTAATTTAGACAATTTTTGGGATTTATTTCCTTGGAAAATAGTGAGGGAAAAATTAAAAAGTATTCCGGATCATTATTGACCCCGTGATTATTGATATTTTATGTAAAGCATAAAATACCAATGTAAGTCCAATAGTTGTGAGAAAATGAGTTATTCTAATTAGGAAAATTATCAATAGTTAGTGGGTAATTAATTAAATAATTATTGGCTAATTTTTTAGGCTTAAACAAAGGAAAATCCAAAGAAAATTATGTAAAACCCTTTAATTAGTGGTTTATGGCTAAAAATTAGCATAAATATATTTTCTAATTAATTGGAAAAGATTGAAAAAAATAAATGAGATTAAGTAATTTTGAGCCTAAATCTAAGAATGGACCAATAGGGAAATTTTGTAAAATAATTATATAAAATAAATTATAATATATTATCTATTAAATAAATAATTAAATTAAAACAGAAAATATAAAATAAATGTGTGCGTGTGCCGACAAGGTGGAGAAGAAATTGGTGGATATAAGAGGTTGGAAGGAAATGTGAAACTCTTAATTAATAATTAATTAAGTGTAAAAGCAAATAGGATAAATTATCACCGATAGAAATTAAATCCTATCTAGAGAACCATGAACAAGGTTTCTAAAGTCAGAGAATATTATGGACAAGTATAATTTTATCTCGGACTGGATCAAGCTTCAAGTCATTTCCGTGATCGGTAGAATACTTAAGTAATAAGACAAAAAGGGTAATCTCGTGAAAAAATGAGATAGTCACAAATTGGAATTTGAAGGAAATAAATTGTAACTCAACATCTAGGGATGAGTTGAGAATTATCTAGACATATTTGGAATCAGTGAATTTTTGTCCCGAAGTTGATGATTCCGGAAGTTATTTCCGTAACCGAGCGCGTTTTTCGAGAATCTTCAGCGGAACCATTGAAACCCTGAATAGGATCAAAAATTAAGTTAACCTAGACATTTTTGATGAGTAAGAAAAGATCTTGTTGAAGTTGTACTTTAGTTGTGTAATTAATTCATTCACTTGATTCATTTTATCTTATACCTTGTTTTCCATTTTACAGATTTTGGTACTAATAATACCTACTCGAAGGAAGAAATCGATTTGGTTCGAAACCTGTTGGCTCGACATCTTCTTCAACACATCGATGATTGAAGTTAGTCTTTATATTGCATAATTAGTAGGAGGTAGCTAGACAATTTTTTGACGCTTTGTGGTGATTGTTGTACATAGAATAAGTAGTAGTAGTTACAACTTGAATTAGTTAGAGCAAATTGGTTAAGATGAATTGAAGTTAGCCACTTAAACTTTGTTGTTACTACTTTGCTACCTCAATGTCCAATTCATCATGAACTGTGTCTTGGGATCTTTGTTATATATACATGCATGTATTCTATATAAGGTTGGCTGAGTTAACCTTCCTAGCACATAGGTTGTTGCTTTATTTTATCACATTGTGGTGATTGCCTGCTGATTTGTGTAAGAAGGTTTTTGTAAGAGTGGGCAATCATATGAAGCAAAATATTTTTTAAAAAAAAACTTACGGCGTCTAATTTTAAAACTTAGACGCCGTAAGTTCAGACTTACGGCGTCTAATGTTAGGAATTAGACGCCGTAAGTGCGGTCTTTTAAGGGCATTTCTGTCATACTTACGGCGTCTAATTCCTAAAATTCGGCGTCAAGTCTGAACTTACGGCGTCTAAGTTTTAAAATTAGACGCCGTAAGTTTCACTTACTACGCCCCCCAAATAGACGTCCCGCGGAAAAATGACGTTAAATGTGCTAAAAATAGTGTTGGCTTTATATTAGTTTTGATGATGTCTTATATAGGTGCCATTCTTAAGAGTAAAAGTTGTTTGATATATTTATCTCCTACATTGACTAACTACTATATTTAATGTAGATTAGTTCAAGTTGAATTATAGCTCAAGAAGGAGATAAGAGATTTTAGAAAGAAGAAATTGAAGAAAATGTCAAGTTATAAGATATTGAAGAATTAAATTGTGGAAAATGTTCAAGAGAATAGGAATGAAGAAGACTTGCTAAATGGAATGATAAAATCATCATACGAGTTGCTAGATTGATTCTACAAGTCTCCACCATGATATGGAAGTTGGAATGGCTTAATTTGGAGTTAAAATAAGTGATTTTCGCCTTTGGATGATGTTACCTCGAGCCAGCCATCCTTCAGCCTCGAGTCAAGCATTCTACAGTGATTTTGCTACAGTGGACGAGCTACAGGACAGGTTACCTCGAGGAAACCATATCTGTGCCTCGAGTTAGCTACCTCGAGGTGAGATTTCAGCAGCCTCGAATCAAATGGAGTTCTGGAGCACTCTGTTTGACGTTCAGCTTCGGGCGACCTCTGGTAATTTGATGATATCTCCCAAACCAAATATCGGATTGATATGAAGCAAATTTTTTTGGAACCTAGACATCCAATGGGTCATAGTCGCATCAGAATAAAGTCCAAAGGAGGTCGGAAGAGAGAGATATGAATTTTTGAAGATGACAATACAATTACCGTCATACTGCTGACCAAGCTTCAATGTTTTGAGTATATCTCACA